>JARVJN010002070.1:25739535-25751219 GCA_031763805.1 Argolebias nigripinnis
TTTGATGTTATCCTGATGCATGCTCAATAATTTGATGTTATGTCTTTGAAGCAATCGACTTGTTTGAATGTGATTACTGAAACTATAATATGGCACGGTAGATCAATTGATAGAGCTGTTGCCTCTCAGCGAGAAGGTTGCCGGTTCAAATCTTAACCAAGGGGCCCTTCTGGGTGGAGTTTGCATCTTCTTTCCGTGCATGAATAGGTTTTCTTTGCGAACTACGGTTTCCTCCCACAGACCCAAAACATGCATGTTAGGCTGATTGGTAACTCTAAATTGTCTCTAGGTGTGAGTGAGAGAGTGAATGGTTGCTTGTCTCATTTATCTCTATGTGTCCCTGTGAAGGACTGGAGACCTGTCCAGCGTGTCCTCTCGCTCAGCGACAGCTGGAAATGGGCACCAGTGATAAAGATAATGAATGGATGGACTGAAACAATAATATTAGCTCTAATAAAGACAAAAGATACAGAGTAACCCCCCGCCCCAATCCTGTAACAATCCACTAAATTATGAACCACTTCCTTCTTTCTCCAGCTCCTTCACAAAAATGCAAAAACAAGGAATTAGATGTCATGCCTAAACTCTTTGTTTTGTTTGTCAAAACATCTTTTTCATCTTTTGCAGCTTTCAGCATCTCTATCCTACATTTTTTATTTGCACTTGACCAATTTTTGACCGCCGAGCAAAATATTTATCTTATACTGCACATCCAGTACTCTGAGTGCAGAAAAAAAAACACACAACAACAACCTGTGTTTATACTGGAGAGTATCGTTAGTTACTTCTTGTTGCATACACATACTGCAAAATTCATGACCGCTGGTGCCACTTGGCAGCAACATATTGATTTTAAGCCCACTGACCCTTCAGGCTGCTGTAGGTAGTTCTTCATGGCTTTAACTTGCTGGAAGTGGCAGGACATATCTGTGGCCAGCACCATCTCAATCACCAGAGCTCTCAGCTCTCTGAGTGACAAAAAAAAGAGAACAAACAAAAACAAATGGGCTCAATTCAGCTCAATGAACTAATAAGTATTAAAGGCATTAAAAGCTGTTTAAATGAGCTATAATACCTGCTTTCACAAGCACCAGCTTATGACATGAGAAATCAGATACGCCATCACTCAGATGCAGTGCATGCATGCATGTGCAATCACAAAACAGCTTCATTTAATTACAATTCGTTAAACTCTAAATATATGTGTCTTGATTATGGTCTAGACGTGATGTGTACCATGAGACTGTGCTGCTTGATCTGTCTGTCGTGCTTCACCAGTTTGTTGCTAAATGTTCCCACAAATTTTTATTCCATTTGCTCTCATTGGTTTCCAAACTTTTTCAGTCTCTTGTTATCTGTTTGCTGAGATTTGTGTGTCACAAACCTCCAGTCATCCTTAGAGAGGTTGTAGAGGATGTTCATTTCATCGTCCTCCTGCAGCAAGCGGTAGGCTGCGCTGACGTGATGACTCTCCAACACCGAGCGATCATTATACAGGATAGCTGTGTCTGACCTGTCAGATTAGGAGAATATCAAACAAATGGATCAGTTTGTACAGATAAAAAAGCAAAGTGACCAAATGTGGACTTCCTTCATAGCAGTACAGTGGCATTGTTTCAATCTGACTTTTTTTTTTTTTTTTACTCTTTTGTAAATCACTTGTACTCTATATTTAATTTTGACTGGCTAATCAATCTGTAAAATATGCTCTTTTCAAAATACTGAAAACATCCTTAAATTTCTATTTAAACAAATCTGCATCAAAAGAGACGAAAATCTTCCGAAATGAAAAAATAAAAATAAATAAAAGATCTGAAATCAAATGAGATAAAGAAATAACTTTTATTTAGGCAAAAGCATGCATTTTAGTCTTTAGCTCGTAACACTCAGGAATCTATAATTTGTTTAGCAAAGTAAAAATGTTTTTGCAAGATTTCAAAATTTGGAGCTCATCTGCACATCCATCCCATTATTACTTCACTGCAGGCAATCACAGTGTGGATCGCCTGCAAACATTGATTGGGTGAGTCAGAGCCATGCATTTTTGATTTCATCATCCATTACCTTGTCTGGATGTGAAAGTTGTTTGTGGTCCCTGTGTGCTCGTAGTCATGCACCGCAGCCGCAAAGATCATGGCAAAGATCTCAAGTTCAGTCAACCAATGCTTGAGGGAAAGAAACAAAATGGAGGAGGGGTGGAGGGGAAAATAGAAGAGATTACAAAGGAGAGAGAGAGGCATTAGGCATGGGAGGAAACAAGACGGACAAGTCAGAGAAATTGACAGGGAAGGAGGAGGGGAACGTTTTGAACACAGGAGAAAGGAATAGACAAAGATCAAACGAGAAATGAGACGCCATTGAAGGAACATACAGGGAACAGAACATTAAACCATAAGGATGTTGATGTAAAACATGCAACAACAAAAATATTGGCAACATTAGGGTGAGGGATGAAAAGAAATAAGACAATAAGAGAAAAGTAGAGGGAGAAAAAGTTAGAAAAAAAACTTAGATAAAGCTAATTCTATTGAAAACAGATTAAACTGCCTCTAACATCCACTTCCTCTTTCTGGCAGCCTTTCACAATTATAAAATATAAATACAAATTAAAAGTTCACGCTCTATGCAAGTCTCTTATTAGGTAATGCTATTAAAAGGTCACACTGCAAACCACATGTTTCTAGGATTAACGGTCATGCTCACTGGCATGCATCAATAAATAGATAACAGTTATTGTGACTATGCTTAGAGTTGATCAGTATATTATACTAAAAGTGTAAGAACGAATGATGATAAACTGTGCTCACATCCACAGTGAGGGGATTGAGCTCAGGAGGCCCAGTCCATATTGGTAACTCATCATCTGTTGGTGGGGGAGTCATTAAGAATAGGGTGAGGACAAGATGGCTAATCCAGCAGTCAGTATTTCTTCATGGGCCAGTTTCTTTATGAATGACCTGTTGAGTGTTGATTTACTGGAGTCTGGAGGGGTTCACACAATGATATATGCTGTTCTGCTCTCCAATGTGGTTGAGGCAGTAATGTGGTTTACTCTGCAAGGCACTGCCCCAAGAAACACACCATGTCAACAGCTGTTGCAGCCACCTTATTAAGGTGATTAAATAAAAACAGTAGGAGTGGGGGCGGCCCTCTGGATAGCTAGCTGAACTCAGGCTTGAAGGATGTTTTTTAAACAAATGTGTCACAAATGCCCTGAAGTCCTTCCCGTTGGAAGGAGAAAAATAAAGGTCACTTCAGGCAAAAACACCTAAACAAAACAAAAACAAAAACAGTAACTCTTTACAATAAGGTACACAAAATGTGATTAACTACTAGGGAACACATCAGGAATGAATCAGGATAATGGGTAGCTAGCCAGTACTTACTGGGGAACACACAGTCAAGCCTCATTAGGGCATTATTGGTTAGTTATCTTGTAAATGAAGAGGAACTAATCAAGAACTGACGAGTAGTTACTAAGGAAACATAGAGGAACGAATCAGGAGCTAATGGGTAGTTAACCAGTACTTACTGGGGAACACACAGTCGAGCCTTATTAGGGGAACACTGGTTTGTTACCACAGAAATTGCTAATGTTTTTCATCAATAGGTGTACAAAAGAGAAAATCCAATAAAATCAGTAATCACTAGGAAACAGAGGCAGCACGGTGGTGCAACTGGTAGAGCTGCTGCCTCTCAGCGAGAATGTTCTGTCCATGCATGCATGGGTTTTCTCCGGGTGCTCCAGTTTCCTCCCACAAACCAAAAACATGCATGTTAGGCTGATTGGTAACTCTAAACTGTTCCTAGGTGTGAGTGAGAGAGTGAATGATTATTTGTCTTGTTTGTCTCTATGTGGCCCTGTGATGGATTTGTAACCTGTCCAGGGTGTACCCCGCCCCTTGCACAGTGATTGCTGGCCATGGGCACCGGTGACCCCTGTGACCCAATATGGAAGAAGCGGCTAAAAGGTAATGGATGGATGGACTAGGAAACAAGTTTTTGACAATTACAAGCTGTGACCTCACTGGTTCAGGGTTTATTCAGAATCCACATGGATAATGTCTCCTCTGTTTCTGTGGTAACAAACCAGCAGCCCCCTAATAAGGCTTGACTGTGTGTTCCATAGTAAGTACTGGTTAACTACCCATTAGCTTCTGATTCATTCCAATTTTGTTTCCATTGTAACTACCCATTAGTTCTTGATTAGTTCCTTTTCATTTACAAGGTAATTGACCAGTAGTCCCTTAATAAGGTTTGGCTGTGTGTTCCCCAGTAAGTACAGGATAACTTCCCATTAGCTCCTGATTCATTCCTGATTCATTCCTGATTTGTTCCTGAGACGTTCCCTTGTAGTTAGTCAAATTTTGTGTACCTTATTGCAAAGTGTTGCCAAGTAAAGTGCATTGAGAGTATTTTTTCCCATTGAGTTGTTAGTTCATGGGTTCTCTAGGATAAAAAGAAAGCCATACTTAGGTGCTGTGTGTCAGGCAAAGCAGCAATTAAGCTAGCTTGCAACAAATGACAGATATTCTGAAAACCATGGGGGATAAATGTTCTTGATTTCACAATATAAACTTCAATACATTGAGCTTTCTCTTTTGGTACTCCATCACACCATTCAACTTGTTTATGCTGATGCAAAGAGATTAGGTAAAATAGACGTAATCTAAGATTTGTGTGTATTCTACTCACCACCATGCCTGTCTTGAGGAGCAGGTAGTGGACAGTCTGTGTGACGTCGGCAGCATGCATTAGATTGTGGTATGGGTTCTTATGTTTGCTGTATCCAACTTCAAGGGCTTCCACAAAAGACACTACTGCAGAAATCGGGATCTGACGCCAGACAAAACCCAGAATTATATAGGAGTTAGAAATCACTGCAAACTAAATGAACTAGTGTCTTAAATTATGTGATTCAAACGTGTGCAACTGGTATGAAATCATTCAGGTGGTGCAGGCTATGATTACATTTTCCTATCAGCTTCACTGGCTTTGCCATTTGCTCCCAGATGCTTTCACTACCAGTGAATTGTCCCCAGCGATTAGAATCTGTAGAAAATGAGCTGCACAGCTATCTGAGGAGACGAAGTGTGGCAGGACCCTTTCAGAATATTACCATTGTTGAAAAAAACGACAATCTTGATCTTAAGGGCCTGCAAAGAATGCGTGCAAGCTTCCATCAAACTGGACTCATTGAAGGTTATTGTCAGCTATGAAGCGTGCTACTCCTTCTACTGATGACAGGAAAAAAAAAGTGTGTAATGATCTGTAGTGCGGCACGATACATCCTCGTGACTTTACCTTGAAACGACTAATGAGATCGTATCTTGTGAGCAACTCGTAGAATATGAATTTAAGTGCGTGGTCCCCGCTGGCTTCGTTCAGTGCGAACACATCAAATGACCACTTGTCAACATTCTGTGTAAAAGACAAAAAGTTAAGCAACAACCTTTACTTTTCAAACAAAAAAAGGGAATTTAAAAATGATGCATGCGTGTATGCTTTTTGGTTTTGCTCTAATGTGTGACATAATACCTTCAGCACAGATATGACAGTTGCGGGGTAACTGAGTCCCACCATATTGGAGGTACGTCGGTACATCCTGTTTGGATGAGATAAAAAACATCAAATGAAAAGCACCGCTGAGAGGGAACACTAAAGGTTACAACACTGGCCCCAAACCACAGCCTGGAAGGTTCCCCACTAAGACTAAACCTTCAAATCAACACAACCCAGTGTGACATGTGGTAGAAAGGTTAAGTTGTGACAAAATAAGTACTTTGTGAAGTCCACATGCTAATGATTTTAGGTTTCATCTCACAGTGGGTATAACTTCCCATTAAATTCATGGAGTCACAAGACTCAGTCACAGAATTAACCGGAGATGCTCTTAAACGCGAGTAGAATACTGTGAAATGTGATTTTAATATTGATGCAGTGAAGTTTGAATTAATAACTTCACCAGGACAGGCCATATTTTTAATTTTGAATAGTCGTGGACTACAGGAGCAGATTGTTGCACCTTATTTCCCTCATCCTCCCTTTTTCTAATCTTACTTCATTTTACGAGCAGAGTGCCCTCTGTAAAGGACAGATTAGGAAAGATTACAGCTTACATGGTTGAAGCTTACTGATATAAACAAATGTGTGTTGCATGTTACTGTGTGATAAAGCACAGCCTTGGAGAAAAAGCTGTCTGCCTGTAACTCTCTGAATGACTGTGATTAGCCAGGCTTGCCAAGGCCGTGGTGATGTATCGCTGACTCAGGTCAGGCTGCTTTCTACAGGAATGGTACATATTTTCAAACAGATTGAAATTCTCAATTATTAATTTATTAACAAAATGCTACATCATCAAACTTTCAGTCATTTCTCTTATTATGAGCTGACTTCAGCTTCAGTTCATTTTGGTGCAAGTAAAGACTGATTTAGGGGTTTGTGATTTATTTGTGTGAATGTTTATGAAGCGTTCACTCTATTGTGATCCATTTTTTTTCCGTATGTTTTTCGGCATCCTTCTTGTTCCACAATTTTTGTGCTATTTCAACAAAATCTTATATCAAAACGTTCAGCTCTTTCAAGACAGTCCTCCTAGGACTTTTGGTATTGGTGCAATTTTAGCTTTTTGAAATATTTAGACTTTTCTGCCATTTCAGCAAAATTTTGCTGATTGTATGCTAATTTTAGCTTTCAGGTAATTCCACTTTTTTAAGCTAACTTCAGCTCCTGCTTCCTTCTGGAAGTTTAAGCTTCTTTCTGCCTTTTCAGCTACTTTTCAGCAATGTTTAGCTACTTTTATCTTTTATAGCTATTTTCCTAATTTAGTGTTAATTTCTGCATATTTTGACCTAAATCAGCAACTATGTCTTCTTTCTGTTTTCTTTTGCTAATTTAGGCTTGTTCTTCCATTCCAACATGTTTTTAAAGCTAATTTCAGCTGTTTTTCAGCAAGTTCATCAGCAATAAGCATTCACACTGCATTTTTGCGGGAAATGCTATTGCTCTAGTTATAATTGATTAAAAAATAAAAAATAAAAACATTAAGACCTAATAGACATATACTGCAGAACTTAGTAGTGTGTAAAAGTTGGGGGTACATTTTTATATGAATAACTTAAAAAATAAAATAAAATCCAAAACATTATACAGTATTTGGATAATTTACATTAATGTACTCTACCATATTTTACCCCATCTTTAAACTATTGTTGTGGTAATAATAATCTAATGCAAAATGTCTGTGTACAGTGAACAAATGCAACTGAAATGAGTTCAAATGAGTTTGAACGAGTTTAAAGAAGCAACAGGGTTTAAAGTTGCTTTCCTATTAAAGTAAAACACAATCAACTGGTTATGAGTTTGTAATTAATATGCACCAATTTTATCGTATAGTGAATAGAGCGTCAAAGCACAAAAATACACGAGCTCTGTCCTCGTTCATTCGTTAAGCAGGACCTAATTAAAAGACGTTGAAAGGATTCCTTTAAGTCGCTCCAGGCAACTCTGGTTTGGATCCACAATGATCGATTGGTTGATTTCAAAGAGGGATGGAGGAGGAAGGTATCAGTCCACATTAATTATGTATTATCTGTGTTTGCTGGTTTTCTCGTTTGCGAAGTGTTTTCGTGCGTCACATGCAGTTTACCTCTCAACAAATATGCCAGCTTGAACAGCGTGGACGATGCTACGGAAGCGAGGCTTTTCTTCATTTCGTCGCAGCATCAGGCCCATCTGTCTGGTAAAGGTGGAGGCCAGCCAGTCACGCACCTCTGAAGGCACCGACTCTGACTGTATGTCACTGAGCTCATCCTCTGTGTCCACCAGTCGCCTGCGGCAAAGGATGGACAGAAGCTAAAGGTTTAGTGAAATATTTCAGTGGGGGATGAAACACAAATCCTTGACTTGTCCGTCCAAAACATCACCTCTTATATAAAATCAAAGCATCTCGGAAATGCCATAATGCCAAATACAAATCCTGCTGAATGACATAATGCTCTGTGGCTATTCTGACATGTGTAAGAGATGAAAAGCAAAGCCCCCCAAACTGAAAACACGTTCTTATGGAAAGCATTCACTGATGGTGCTGCATGGCTCGATAGTTGATCCTCTTTCCTGGAGTGGAACCAGGCTGTTGGTGACCCTAAGCGGTATGAATGAAGATGATGAGCGGTTTACATAATTCGACAAGCCCGCTCTTTACTTAGATTTTGGACATTTTCAGCTGCTGTCATAAATCATCCCAGTATATTCCCTAACCTTAACTATTTATAAGGAAAACTTAGCGATGAGGGAAAATATTTCCAGGATTTTGTAAAATACTGATCCAGTGGCTAATTCCCCCATAATCAGTGGGCATGTAACAAAAAAAATTTAAAATTTAGAAAAACAATCAAATTTGAGTTTGATGTGTGTCATTTAAAGTTAAGTTCTTAATAAACTGACACACACTAAACACATTAAACAAAAAAATTAAATAAATAAAAATAAAAACCTCCTTATACACAGAAAAGTACAACGTACCAGTATTTTAAATTAGGGAAAACTGGATGTTTTAGAAGTAAAAGTACTCATTGCTACGTCACCATGTCTGAACAAAAGAAAATCACAATAAACAAAATTTGCAAAACATTTTTCTCATATTGATTATTAACGTGTCCCTAAATAGAAAAATTGTAATAACAGTTTGTGAATAAATGCCAAATAGCATGTGCATTTGTCTTCCTACAGAAAATACCTGAAGTGACTGAAATGAGGTCAACCAATTAACTTACCGGCCATATTACAGATGACCACATTTCAGAATGGCATATTATAATGTTTAATATCACACTTTTCGATGAGTATCTTTAAATTATAATGTAAAACAGGTATGTACTCACTGTATTATTTGGATTATAAGGTTCATTAAGCGAAACTAAAACATTTTGACAGATTTTTGAGCGCCGTGTACCACATAAAATTGGTTCGAGGTCAGTAAGCACAACCAGAATTAAACACCGGATTCTAAGACTCTGTTGATTTTTGGAAAAAAAAAAAAAAAGATTTTAAATGCGCCTTTTAGTCTGAAAAAATACAGTATTTACAACCTACCACTTAAACTAAACTAGCACAATGTTTACCTTCTAGCTACCTTAAATTAGATTCTGAAAAATATACTGTATGTCCACATTGCTGAGGTAAAAGTATACATTAGTAGAATGCACTCTGGTCAGTGGTATGCTTTTTCATGATGATAATAATGAATAACTAATAATAATCAAATGATGTACATCTAGGAATAAAATATATAGCATAATTCAACACCTGAAATAATAGAAATATACGTTACTTTAAATCACAGCTCGACTGTTCAACACTGATACAAACCTTTATTTATTTTTAAAATAATTGTTTACAATGATTCATAACATCAGTATCATGTACTATGGAGTAAGTTAGTGTTTGTTCTTCAGTTTAAGGTTTGAGGTGGTATTTATGGTTATCATAGTGTATGTCATAATATGGTTGAGGTTCTGTGACCAGGGAGAAAACACAAATGGTTCAAGTCAATTTCCACAGTAATTACAGCCATTAGTTTAGCAAAGACTTCCCATCAGGATTGATGCTCTGCTGTTCTCAATAAGTGAAGCATGTCAAAACTTGTCCTGCTAAAAGGGCTTTTTGTTTTTCTTACCTCGTCTCCTCGATGTAAACGGATTCGAGCACAGACGCTGCATACTCTAGGTTTTTCTTGAGGTCACCGAGCGAAGCCTCTCCTCTCTCCAGCTGCTTCACCAGACATCGTAATCTAAAACAGAGATCCAGTAGCCATTAAACAAATGGGATTACACTCCTGCAATACTGACATGATCAATTCATTGCAACTCGTTTTGAATTAATCTTGCCTGCATTCCAGCTGCTCTCAGAAACACATTTTTTTTCTTATTGCTTGAGCTGAAATCTCAAATTGAATAATAACAGACAGCACAGCAGCTTTAATTTTATCTACATGAAGTCCAATGTTCTGTTTTGTGGAAAACAAAGAAAAACACCTCTTTCCTTTATAAAACATCTGATGTTTTCAGAAATATAACATTAAAGAATTTGACTGGTCTTATGGGCACCACTTAAATTCTTTGGCTCAGAAAACGTAAAACATTTTCTTAAAAGCATCCTTTATTTAAAAGAGCAATTTAAAAGACTGGCACAGGTGTAATTAAATCCAAGGCGTGTTTCATGATAGAGGGTTTCTGGTTTGTCAAAGACAAACAAAATTATTGGCAAAAATATATTCAGTAAAGACAACTTTCCCTTTATGTCCATTTCCAGCTTCACAGTTCAGGTATTTTACGTGCAGGATCCCTGAAGGGATGCATAATTGGAACTGAGCAATTGTTAACATTATTAGTTCCACCTGAGCTTTTCCTGCGTGTAAAAGTCAAAATGTTTGCTGTTTGAAAGGCTTCTTCTAAAAATTGCACGGCTTTGATGTCTGCGGGGGACTCTGATTTGACTCATTTCCATGTGTTGACTATTTAAAATAGAAATTGCAGTTCCATGTGCACCAACCATGTGGCTTTTGACACCATAACAACTCTTATTATCAAAGTGCCTGCAAAACTGGGTCAGTATCACTTATTTTACCTTTGAATGGCTCAGATCCAATTTAGCATATTTTGAGTGCTTCAGCATTCACAATGACTGTTTCATTAAGTTTTGCTGCATTAATGGACAAACCTGCATGCAATTGGAGTTAATGTTTCAGAAGCACAGTTTAGTTACAAAACATTGCAGTGTGGAAATTGTAGTAATTGAATTTAGTAGTACAGTAATTGAATGAACTTCATTCATAAAGGGTTTAGATGCTGAACATTTGAGTGACAAGAAAACATAGCTGCCACTGGGTAAGTATAAATTCAGTGTATTGTAGTTTTCAATTTTCTTTATTTATATTTTTATGTTTTAAAATAAATTCATGCAAATAAGAATGTAGACCATTCCATTTTTTAAACCCTTAATCCTAAAAAGTGTTAGAGACGACTCGAATGGTGCACATTGCCGCCTTTTGCAGCACACCACCTGCTGCTGCGCCGTAGTAACAGGTTGGTTTCCCTTCACAATGAATGCCCAGAGAGACTACGTCGACTGCTGAATTATTTAAAAGAACAGCGGAAGAGTCAGAAATTTCCAGTGCGCTCATTGATTGCATTCACAGAAAGCAGTTGCAATTTTGTCTCTATCTTAAATGTACCATATTTGTGTATCAGGATGTTTGTTAGAATTTACATACAGTACATACATATACATATACTGTACAAACATATACATATACTGTATATACATATACAGTATATTTATACAGTATATATATATATGTATATACTGTATATATATGTATATACTGTATATATATGTATATACTGTATATACTGTGTGTATATACTGTATATACTGTGTGTATATACTGTATATACTGTGTATATATACTGTATATATACTGTATATATTTATACTGTGTATATATACTGTATATATACTATATACATATACTGTATATATACTTATATAGCACGGTGGCACAACTGGTAGAGCTGCTGCCTCTCAGCGAGAAGGTCGCCGGTTCACATCCCAGCCCGGGGGCCTTTCTGGGTGGAGTTTGCATGTTCTCCCCGTGCATGCGTGGGTTTCCTCCGGGTACTCCG
>JARVJN010002070.1:25801732-25821669 GCA_031763805.1 Argolebias nigripinnis
AGCAAGGTACCGTAATTTCCAGACTATAAGCCGCTATTTTTTTCACATGCTTTGCATAATGCAGCTTATACAATGCTGCGGCTAATTTATGGTGTGTTTTTTTTTTTTTTTGATGGGCCAATGAGCTTCATACCACCAAATCATTTAGCTTAGTCACACCCAGGCACTCACATAGCTGCCCAACAAACATCTCTCTTGTGGGGTAGCGATCATAACTTCCTGGTAGACTACTGTATTTTTTTGGGGTTGTTTTGTTTTATCAGCCATGTTACAGGCGCTGTTCATAACTTTTTTTTTTACTGTATTTGTGCGTGTTACTGGTACATACAAAGTATTTAATTAAAAGTTGTTTTTAATCTGTGTAAATATATATCTCATGTTACAACGTGAACACCCGCGGCTTATAGACAAGTGCGGCCTATTTATGTAAAATTGTAATTTTCTTTTTAAATGTAGTGGGTGCGGCTTATATTCAGGTGTGCTCAATAGTCCAGAAATAACAGTATTTCGTTAACATTTAGCTGCACCACACACCTCAGTGGTTGCCACACCAAGTACAGATAAATGACTAACTACATTAGTTTTACAAATATTGAGCTAAAATTTGTGATAGTAGCTGAGAGTTATCCTCAACATATGCTCTTGAGCGCTACATATTGCGCAACACCTTTCTAAATGCTTTTCAACTCTGCCTTTTAGCAAAGTACCTCATAATAATAATAATGAATTTAATTTATAACGCACTTTTCATTAATGAAAATCTCAAAGTGCTAACAACTGGACAGATGTCAATAAAACTTTCTTACAGTATTCCTTTAATTTATATCTGCAACTGACTGACTTCTGCCACAGATAACCATTGCCAAAACAAAAATGGTAATTATATTCAAATTTGCAGACAAGGAACTAAAATGTAAGTGGTAGTAGCTGATACTTACTCACCACATCACCGCCATCTGAGTGCCAGTACATAATGTAAGATCACATTTACAAGGTTTGACCCAAACCGCTATAACTCCATCACTTCTCATCTTAAGATGGTTTGAGTTTAAAGTGATATGCATCTTTTAAGAAATGCCAGGTCTTTAACTCAAAGATACAATAATTATATCATCTTAAAACACAGACAGTGTTTTCTCTGTTTCTAAGCAAAACGTTTCACTTTAAAATTTAACAGCACCGCTCTGGTTTCATGAGTCCACGGTTGTACCCAACTCCTTCCTTCCTGATCTTTAGCAGGCTTCAGACTGACACAAAAACTACTCAAGGATGTAATGTTTAATTTCTAGTTTGTTTAAATGCAATCAGTTCACTTGCTTTTTTGACTTGGGTGGAAATTACCGATTTGTTAACTCTTTTTAATTTAAACTAATAGAAAAATTATTCATGGTTCACAACACCAAATATTGTTTAATGCAAGATGTTCAATGTCTCTTTGCATAAAGAAACTGGCAAAAATGAGAAATGCGCTGCTCAAAGAGGGTTCTGTATTGCTGTGAGCAGAAGAGGTGACATGAATGCACAATCAAACAAATGCACAGAGGAGGGTAACAGGTTAGTAAAATCTCAAGCTTCGTAAACATCATCTCTGACTTCCATGTCTTAAAAATCCTTGTCAGTTAAGATTGAATACCTCCAACATCTCTACTGTGTTTTTGTCAGGTTTAGATCTTTGATTTTCTTAATTATACCTTTCTCTATACCCTACATGCACAATCCCACTCAAACTAAACCATAGACACGTTCTATTGTATTACGTTGACAACAGCGCTTCATTGGGTGATATCAAAATCATATTCAAGGCTTAGTTTAAAGATGATGAAGCACACACATTTTTACTTTAAACTATGGAAAAGTAAAAGAGGATATACTCACAGTCCTCGGAGCCTCAGCCAAATCTTCTCGATCTGCTCCGGTTGAAGGTACTTCAAGGCAGTGCTTTCAAACTCCTCAATCTCTTTGGTAGGAGACTCCATATCAGACAAGAGTTCCAGACGACACGGCAGAGGATGGAATCAAAAAGTTCGAAAGGACCTAAAAGTTAAATCCCTGTTCAGCGCGAGCAGAAAGGAAGACCCAGCGCAGAGGCGAGAAGGTTGCGATGTGGTGAAACCCACCGAGGTTTCCCTTCTCAGATTTGCAACCACAGCTGCATCGTACTGTCTGCCATCCTCTTTCCTCTTTGAGAGTGTGTGTGTGTGTGTGAGAGAGTGAAACACGATAACTCTGAGTGCAGCTCAGCACTGTGCTCGACCAGATGTGACAGTCGTGAAACAGACCAACTGCACCTCTTTCCTCTCTGCCTGTTATTCGTTCACTTCTCTCCTGTGTGAGCACAGGGGTCCTGGAGCCATGCCATGCTCTCCCAGCAACCACAGGATGCAGATGGCGGGACAGCGCAATCCGGGATTAGCGCTCGAGCTCTCCATGGAACAAGGGAGGGAGGAAAAACAGCACCAGTCAAACAGGAGGAGGAGGAGGAGGAGTCTGAGCGTTAATGAGAACCCACGTTCTGTTTCATCCAGTGGAAAACCGCAGGGGACGCGAGGGAAGGGATGAGAGGGCGCAACCTTTGGGAGGGGAATTGACCCACAGTTACTAGAATTAATTTTCAGGTTAAAGGTTTCAAATGGTAGAAAAACCAAATAATACAAACCTTATATTCATGTTAGAAGCCATGCCAAAGGGGATTAAATTACATGCAGGACAGCGTAGTGACACAATTTGACAGAGATTACTTTGATCCACTGAGCACATCCGCGAGCCTTATAACCAGCACCACCAAAAACAAGCATTGTAATACATACAATCCATGTTTTCTTTTGGTTTTCTCTGACGCACAACGCAACAGAGCATCCATGTGCCATAGCATTTATTGTCTAAACACATATATATTTTTTGGATTAAGGCTATTTCATATTTAAATTGGTTTCCTATAAATTTCCATTCAAAGTAACACATATTTATGTACATGTGTTCAATACTGCAAACTATAGTTTAATTTTTGGACATTTTCCTACAGTTAGTTAAGCAGTGTCTGCTCCAGATATGTTCTGAAAAAACAAGTTTCTAAATATCTTATTTATTGATCTGTCTTTTCCCCCCTCAAGCCCAAAATGACTCAACCCGTCGTCCACCTCATCTCATCCCCCGTCCCACTCCTCCAAGCCCCTACCTCACTCTCCGGTCCTTCAATTACTAAATGTAGGATGTAGGGATAAAGCCGGAGCACGACCTCAAAGAGGCTCTTGCTTTCATCTGCTGAGATGTGTCCTCTGAGGACGGAGCAGCAGAGGGGGTTGCTTGAGTGCTGAGAGCCTGCTGATGTTCTCAAAGGTGTACTCGTCCACACCACTTTTTCTTCTATCACTCCATCTTCTTCCTCTTTTGGACTGCCTGTCTTGTACCCACTTTTCACCTGTATATTTGTCCCTTTCTGTGGAGGTATGCTGGCCTTGAGGGGTTCTAGACTGCAGGCAAACATGACAGGTCATCTTTAGGGAGGAAAAACAAGAGGCATCACATCTGACTTTCTTGCTGTGCACTGTTGTAACGTGCCATTTGTGACAGTGAGAAATGATAATCATAATTAGCAACGTGTAAACCCAGAAAGACAGTAAGTAAATGTGAATTAAGACACAGTAGCATAAAGTTTATGAAGATATAAAGTGATGTCAACCTCTTGATAAGGGTCACTTTTCTAATTACCTTCACTTTATCTTAAAAATCATAAAAAGTAAAGTTTATTAAGCTTCCTTCTTCAGGGGTCGCCACAGCGAGCAAATTCGTGAAAAATTGGGCAACTGTTTTACACCGGATGCCCTTCGTTGATGCAAGGACAACATCCTGATGCAGCAACCTCAGCATTACAAGACCACGACACTGACTACCACAGCACCAAAGAGCTAAGAAAGAATAAAAATTGTGGATTGTACGAACACTGGTACTTGAATATGATACAACAGTCACTTTTTGTATCAGCATGGGTTATTTCAGAATTATTACTCATGAGTGTGCATTATTATTGACTTGTCTGTGTGTTTTTTTATGACTGCAAGCTTATTCATTCCGTCTCTGAGTGCGGGTATTTACAATAACAATAAAACGTTGAAAAGAAAGTGATTATGAGCAGGAAATATGAGGCACAAAGAAAGACCAGAGCTGTACACTCGGATAAGAACATCAATACACCAATGTGTCCTATAGCAAAGCATGTAGTTTTGCTGTTGCACTGTTTAAAGTTCCAGTGTTAACATTTAAAGCCAAATGAACCAGCAACACATTGAACATGCCAGAAAAGAAGTCTGTCAACACCGCAGTAAAGGATTAAACACACTCGTATTTAAAATTCAAACTTTAGTTTTATAACAAAACTTGTAAAATATTTGTCTTCTTAGGCTTGATCCAGACAACTTTTAAGAAATAATGACTGGAAGAAGAAGTTAAACTGTGTTAGCTGTGTGCTAACATAGTCAGAAAGTAAGTTTCTATAACCTAACTAATGTGCGAGATTTTTTTTTTTCAGCTCAGTGCGAGAGTTTTGGAATCGTACCTCCCTTCTTGTGTATTTATCTCCGTCTCTGCTCTCATAATCTGCTTGTTTATCTCACAGTATGTGTCCTGTGGCTGACCCTGCTTTTTATATCCAGACCTCTGTGAAGACATTCCCACACGCTGTTCTTTTCAGCACAAAACAAGCACAGCATGCAGGACCAGGCTCCTGGAACAAGGTGTATTTTATTAGACAGAAATTAAAGACATCAAATAAACTCGACATGACAAAACCACTTTATGAAAATAAGACCTTTGCTTTTATTGCTCGTGCGTTTTCAAGTTTTCTGCATTTTTTTAACCTCTATTAAAATGACTAAAACGTACTGTTAATAGCTACTTTTGTTGTAGAAACAAAAAAAAAACTTCTGTGGTGCAGGAATTAGCATAGTCAAAATATGTTCTTGTTTAGAGAGATCATGGCCTTTAGACTTTTCATCTAAGCTCTCAGAGAATCTTCCGAATAAATTGACAAATGCAGGATGCAATGGCTTCTTGGGGAAAAAAGGAACTGAAGGAACGTCTTCATGGGAACCATTAAATTGACAGAAAGTGCACCATACGACACTGTTGAGAGTTTAATTAAAATTTTGAAATAGACAAAGGCCTTTTTCATTCATGCTCATTTTTTGAGCCAGCGTTCATTGTTGCCAAGTGATTTGACAGCATAATAAATACCAGAGCAAGAATAATATCTTAAAAGAGACACATCCAAAGCATGCTGTGATGGAGAAGCAAGGATGGAAACACAATAATATTATTCTACATGAATAAGAAACATTAATTTCCAAAATGATGAACCCAACTCTGGAGCTTAAACTTTTTGTGCTCATATTTTGACTGAATAATTACTATAGCAAGAGTCCAAAAGGGCTCCAATGAATCAGTTAATATGAAAATAAATAGCTTTGCGAGGCTAAACGAAGGACCTGCAGGAAATTACACGATGCTAAGGTATTTTTGATGCGGTACTCAGGCTCAGTCAAAGCTCACACATCTAAATCATTAACATTTGGGACTACATGAAAAATTCAAACCTCATCTAAATTTCCAGGCAGCTTGATAAAGATTGCTATGCATCAAAATAGCAAGCGCCTTTGCAGTAATGACCACATTTTGCTGGCAATCATCTATCAAAAAACATGATTCTCTCATCTATACTTTAGTTCTTGTTTTGTGTCAAAGTGGTGGAGATAAAAAGATGGTTAGGAGAAACGGAAAGCACTCGCCCATAAAGCAGTATTTCCTTTGTAGAGTTATAAAGGTGGAAAAATACATTTCAAAATAGAGATGTTATTGCTTTGCTCCCAAGACAGACCACAATGGGTTAGAGGTGATTAGGTGTGTGAAGTGAAGATGGAGGTGAGAAGGGAAACAACCAGACTGAGAGGTAATTACAACAAAGAAATACATTTTTTCTTGTACTTGTGTTTAAAAAAAGGATCTAAATTTTTCTCCAGCCATACATTTTTACTTTTTTTTGTTTTGTTTTTACTGCAGGCATGCAACAACAAATTTGTTAATCAGTTCTTCTGATTTGGCAAAGAATAAAACATAAAAACCGATGTTTTGATATCTTGACAGCTCAACAGCCTAAAATATACATGTAGTAAATTTCATTGCACAATTCAGTCGTGATCATAAACTTTCAAGGCATTTGAGTCATTTAGGATGAGTTTTTTATTTGACTGGTGAGTTTGGTTTCTTCTACACATCTGATCATTACCATACCATTTTATTTATAGAGCACGTAAAACAGCAACAAGGCCAACCAAAGTGCCAAGGTTATTGGCACAGGGTGTTGTTATAGACATTATGCTAAAGTTAATATGGCTTTTTTTTAACTTTTCATTAACATCTACTTCAATCATTGTAAAAAATTAAGTATAGGTGTCCTCACTGTGACCTCAATTTCAGAGGCAGAGAACTCTGATGGAGTATAAGCTCCTGAGTGCCGTTCATAGCTGATTTAATTAATTACTAACTGGTTTGCTACATTCTTAGTTACCGTACATCCTTACCCAATATGCTACCACTATCTTTTCACACAGAACAGGTAGAGCAACATATTATTTAAGCTCATTAGTCAGATACCGACAGCTTTTAGTACTGGAAGCCATTTGGAAGGCAACCAAAAGCTAAATACAGAATACAAAATCCAAATAAAGACTTGATCCAGCCAACACACAAGTATAAATACCTCCAGACCTGGGTGTTCCACTTATTTTGGCAATACTAAATGTGTTGTTTTTCTGGAGATGATCAGGTTACAGCCACTTTTTGTGCTTGGAGTTACTTTGCTACTTAATGCCCTTGTTAGGTATTTCACTATGTGGAAGTTACTACCACAACGTTGTTATTCTATGTGTTTGTATGTGTGTGTGGGGGGGGGTGGGGGGTGGGGTGGGGGTTAATGAATGAAGGGATGTAGTATGTGAGCAAACAGCAATTTGAATCTGTTTAAAATGTTTAAATTCAGAAGCGCCACATATCTACAGTAATTGTCCTACTCATCCAGCACAGGTCACATCCCATTAATTTCCTGAAGGAGAAAGTTCATTTTCCATCTTCGTCTCCATTAAGAACAATTCTGTGCCATCAAAACCAGTATCTAATGGAAGTGACATGCACAGCAAAATTTTAAGCACACACTGTGCAGCATTGAAATGAAAAATGCTTGCATCTGAAATTGGCTGAATTTTACTGTAAGATAGAAATAATAGATGCAGTTTGCATAAACACTACAAAGGTACGTTTCATTATTTTAACTGAGGAATAATCTTTCAGAACAAGGTTCTTTTAAGAAAACATTTAGGAAAGTTTGGGTGTTTTCCATTTCCTTCAATCATGAAATGACAGGATTAATATAGTACAGTACAGTAGTCTGCTAGTTAAAGCACCAAAGGCATTTAGCCTCTCCTGAACTGTCCGAATGCTTTATCCAGCTCTTTCTCCCATGACTAATCTAACATGTAACACACTGGCAGAATGCCTACATAGTGGCCATTTTGGCTGGCTTCAAACAAAGAATGGAAAGCTGCCTTGCATGCTGCCATTTCTTAAAATCAGAGCTTGAGTGGACCGAGCCTTTCAGGGCAGGAACCTAAAAGCAAACTTTTTGCTATTTTCATTCATTCAACCTGTATTTATACAGGTTAGTCCCATTGAGTCACGAGGACTCAATTACAAGAGAGACCTGTTTTAAACAAAAACCACAGATGAGGTACAGTACACACAGCAGTAAGCATATATGAAAGCATATAAAATGAAAAGTAAATAAAAAAAACTGTATAAAACAAAATAAAAAGCTTGCTACATTATAAACGCTATAAAATACTAAAAACAGGAACATGTCTGCATTGATTTTTTTGCATTGAACTTAACATTTGTTTAAAATAACTTAGGGAGATCAAAGTTGAGAGCTTCAGATCTTTATTATTAATTTTATTTATTTACCTGTTTTTTATACAGGTAGTCTCAATGAGCCATGAGAACTCATTTTCAAGAGAGACCTGTTAGGGAGCAGATGGTGGGGTTAAGGGCCTTGCACGGGGGCCCAGACTGGGGTGAATGAGGGTGGAGGCAGGTGTGGATGTTTCACCTTTTCCCACCAACATTCTTTTTTAATGTTGTCGGTGCCGGGGCTTGAACCGACGATCTTCCAATCACAGGCCCACCGTCTCTAACCACTGCGCCACCACTCCCCCAATCTCCCCCAAACTCCCCCATCTTTATGCAAGATGTTCCAGGTTACAGGAGTGGAGTAAGAGAAGGCCCTTTTGCCGATTTCGGTCCGCACTGAGGGGACACTGCAGGTAATAATGTCTTGGGAGCGCACACTGTAGCTGCACTGACAGAGTGACATGTAGGAGGAGATGTATAAATGCAGCAGACCATGGAGTGATTTAAAGATGAAAATGTACCAGTAAGTTAATGATGACCAGTTGGCCAGTGAATACAGGGTGTAGTGATGGGTACGGTAGTTACAGCCTGTTATGAATCTTAGGGCACCCTGATAGACAGCATCCAGGGTGCTTGCAGGAGCATTCATGTAAATAATGTCACCATAGTCAATGGACGGAAGGAAAGTAGCAGTTACAAGGCGTTTCTCAGCATGAAGAGTTAGACAAGATCTATTTCTGAAAAAGAAACCCACATTTACTTTTAATTTCTTTACCATGTTTTCAATGATGCTTAAAAGAGAGATGTGCATCGACCAAGATACCCAAGTATTTGTAAGAATAGACAAACTCAATAGGAACATAATTTGTAGATAAGATAGAAGGAAGGACTGCTGGTTCCAACTTCCTGTTTGAAAACAACAGCCCTTTGGTTTTATCAGCATTTAGCGACAGTTTGAGATGGAGAAAAATCTGACTGGATGATGTCAAATGCGTCTGTAACAGCTGGAAAACCTTAGCAACTGTTTTACTCGACAATGAACTACTGTGTCGTCAACTTAGAAGGATGCATCAGGAATTATCTGACCTACATTACTTATGTAGATTGTGAAGAGGGTGGGTCCTAAGACTGAGCCTTGTGGTACACCACTGTTGACAATTAAACAGCTGGAAGAAGTTCCATTGTGTTTAACACACTGCCTTTGATCTGAGATGTACTGTAATTAGAAAACCAACCGATAGTATGGTCTGAGAAGCCTGTCTGAGAGCTTATGACATACGATGTCATGGTCTACAGTATCAAAAGCTTTAGACAGGTCTAAATAAAGTGCAGCACAATAGTCTTTAGCATCCAGTGCTTCAACAACATCATTAAAAACATCAACAAAACAGTTAGTACTATACTGTGTTGTTTCCTAAAACCAGATTGATGGGAGGATAAGGTGTTAAAATAATCCAAATACTTCTTGACTTGAGTATTTATCAGTCAAGATATACATCTGTTGTGTGAACATTAAAGCATGAAACTGTTTTTAATAATGCAAGTTCATGAAAATGTTTTAGAAATAAATCAGTTTCAAAAAGTGTCAAGTCAAAACTCCAAAAGCACCATAAAAACGGGAACTTACAGCTCAAAGTAACTAAAAGGGCAGTAATTTTTGCAGTGCTGCCAACATATTTTTCTCCCTACCAACTGTGCATGCCTCCAGTAACTGCTCTCATCCTATTACTATACTGTATTAATCCAACAATAGGATCTGTTTAAAGCTGCGGTAGAGCCTGCAAGGAGAGGAGTACTTGTGTCACGGGTGAGTGGATTGAAATTCATGTAGCATATTTAAAAGCTGGCCTGTGAGTAAAGTCTATAGACTATAATAGAATGAGGTCAGGAAATGTAATGTAATGACAGACTAAAAAGGGCCGTTTTTTTTTCTTCCCTAACATGCATTTGCCATTAAAACAATCTGACCACTGAAAACAGATTTCAAATCTGCTTCTGTAATAATAATAATAACAATAATAATAATGTTTCATGCAATATTTTAAAATTATTTATCCTTAGTTTTATATTTGTAGTGAAAATAGTGAAAAAAAGTGAAACATAACAAAATAGTTACAATTCCATTCATCACTGGTGCATATTCTGAAAACTATTTTTGAAGGAACCATTAACGCCTCCGGTAATCTTCAGTCAATAATTAAAAAGTGATAGAATGTAGGCAATAACATACCTTGGCCAACTCTTATCTGATTGTCCTTTTGTTCAATAATTCCAAAAGGTATTTATTACATTGAGGATATTGCTTAAAGGTTGTAATCTATAAATATTTGGCATCACGTGTCATCCAACGGCTCATTTACATCATAACTGCAAGGTTATGTCTTAATCATGTAGATCAATAGCTCTGCCATTTTTCAGTGTGCTTTCAGTCACTCTGACCAGCAGAGTCTCATTAGTGGGCTAGTGAGGCTATGATGGAGCTTGTTGCTTCACGGGGGATGTCGGTGGGGGGCTGTGAACCTGCTGCTGCAGCCAAATGAGGGGTCAAATTCACAGACAGTGGGTTGCCACATTAGAGACAGCCACCTTAATCAACTGCAAAGTGCACAGCAGCACACACCTGATTAACCATCGGATAAATCTTAATGCTGACCACAGAGTAGGAGCTAAATGGAAGTGCGACTGAACCAATTCCACAGTGATTCGGGTGATTGCACGCCAATTTGTGTAACATTTGAGCTATCAAGATACAAAAATGCAGCACAAGGTGGTTTTGGAACATTTATCAAGTGGTAATCTTATTGTCAACTTATTGTTTTGTCCCAAAAATCAAAAATCAAAAATCAAAACAAAGCTTACCTGTTTCTAAAATAACTGGTTTTTGATAGGGTCTGAAAAATGGCTGCAGTTGCTGCATTAAGTTATTTTGACATGGTTTTTGCTTGGCTTTAAAGAATGGTTTAAAAGTAAATAAAAATGGCATTTTGTGTAAGGGGCTGACACATATTTGCATTGTGTACAACAATTACATCATATTAAAAAACTACCAAATAAGTTAACAAAGTCTGGCAAAGACCTACCTGAATATGTTTTTTACCACATTAGTAAAAGTTGATGATGAAAATATAGTCGTCGATAAACATTGTTGTGTAAATTAAATTTAGTTTCCTATAAACACTGAATCTAAACAAATCAGCATTTAGGCTGTAATTTAAAACAACTGGTTTAAATTAGAACAGTGGTGCTAAACTAAAACTTAACATCTACAAACCAATATTCCTTTTCTCTCTCTAGCAAAATCCTGTGTTTAACATTTTATCCAAATCAGCTCTATAAAATGCAACAGGTAATCAGAATTATGGCATATTTACATTCACAAAATTAATATTTGTAAGGACTGTCAGATTTACCAACAGCAGACAGAAGCAAATAACCTGTTTTGTTCCGTGGCTCTAAAAGGAGAATGTTTGAATAACAATTTCACAATAACTTGTTAAAAACAGTAAATGAAATGATTGCAATTGCAACTTGTGATGACAGATGCATATCAAAAAGTTTAGACTATTGGGAAAAAGTTTAAACATTTTGCCAGTCTTTTCAGAAAGTGAAACTTGTATATTACATCACTTCATTAGAGTGAAATATTTCAGGCCTTTGTTTCTTGTGATTTTGATGATTATGGCTTTCAAATGATGAAAAACCAAATAGCCACAGCCAGCTTTTGTTACCTTTGTCAGTGTGGGCAGGAGCCAAGTCTTGCTGGAGAATGAAATCAGCATCTCCATAAAGTTCATCATCAGAAGGAAGCAGGAAGTCTCTAAAATGTCCTGGTAGATGCTGCGCTGACTGTGGACTTCAGAAAACAGTGGACCAGCCCACAAAATTACAACAAATAAAAGCTTGAAAAATTGAACTCTGTGTGTAATGAATCTATGTAATAAGCCAGTTTTACTTTCTGAAATGAGTGACAAAAATAAATTGATATTTGTCACAATATTCTAATTTTTTGAGAAGAACATTTACATCAATAACCATCAACTTAAACAAGGTTTTATAGCATAGATCACCCACCAGCTTCCAAAATCCACTCTGGTCTATAAGGTTTGGAGACATCTCCAAGAATGAGCTGCAGACTGATTTAATTAGATGAATTAAAATCAATCACATCATCAGTCAAAACTATTAATTTTATAACGTAAATAAAGCAACAGGTTTTAAATTCTGGATGATAGCACACTGTAAACCAATCCAGTTGCTAGCTAGTGTTTTAAAATGCACAATAAATTCTTAATGAGCAGAAACAACAGCATGGCTCTGACATCACAGATATTTCAGCATGCATTTGTACCATAATGGCTCAAAATTGTGTTTTGGTCCCTCAGTGGGTGACGTAGATTTGAGCAAGTGGCTGCTGTGATATTTCTGCTGCAAATCTAAAGGATCAGGATGTCAATCTAAAAGGATAAATGAGCAGCTTTAATAAGAAGTGACCAAAAATCATTATATCAATTTATGACAGTCACTTACTCAGTTTGAACTTAATCCTGTGACAAATGATTCATTCACCAATAAAATATAATTATCATTGCCTAGAGGAGGTGACAATATTGTTACATCATTTCATGGATTACTGTTGGTTCTGTGGTCATTTAATCACCCTCCACCGTAATCTTGCTATTTATTATTCGGCTGCAGATCCCTCTAGCTCCCAATGGATTTATCCTCCATTAAGCACAGTTAGTGTGGCTGGAGTCATCCCTGGCTTTACAGGGATTTTCCCAACAATAAAGCAGTAAATTATGAGACTAGGGGTGTGATTAAGATTTGAAACCACATAATCACCCTTTTCCATAAACCACATTAATCTGTAACAATTATGTCAATAATCTGGAGATTTTTTTTTTTCAATTTTAATTAGGCATTTTGAATATGTTTCTGAATTTTTATTATTTTCTAGTTTGTTTATTCTTGTTTTGAATTCAGTTTATTATTATTTCACAATAATATTTTTGATGTTTTTTAAAGGTGCTTTTCATGGCACTTAAGGACACCCTATAGTAAAAATCTAATGTAATTTTTTTATGTAAAACATGCAGTAAAACACAATACTAAAAAAAATCACATTATGTACATCAAGTGCAAGCAGTAAACAAAACAGCGAATAAATAATCCAAAAATAAATAAATAAATACAGCTAGTGTCACGAAGAAGCTAGTGAATACGACTGCTAAAAGAAATGAATTTTGATGTGGGATTTGAAAATGGAGAGGGTGAGAGTTTTTGATGTCCAGGGGGAAAGTGTTCTCGAGGAGGGGTGCTGAGCATCTGAATGCTCTTGAACATTGGTGCTCAGACAAGCAGGTACTTGGGTGAGTTGGGTGGAGGAGAAGAACCTAAAAGTGTGAGTCATTGTGTTGATGTAGTTCTGTGAGATACTGAGGAGTGGGGTTATAGAGGCCTTTGAATGTGAGAAGCAGGATGTTGTAAGAAATATTTCATTTAATGGGAAGCCAGTGAAGTTGCTGCATGCAGTTACTGTATATGACAAGTGCAAACTGGGTTCTGGAGGTGATGTGGGCGGAAGAGTTTTGGACCAATTGGAAGTTTATAGATGGATTTTGTAGTTAGTCAAGAGACGTGAGTTACAGCAGCCTAGGCGGGATATGATCACAGAGTGAACCAAAAGGGAAGTACAGTTGGGTGGGAGGGATAGGCAGAGGCAAGCGTTATGGAGTTGAAAGTACTGTAGGCTGAATGAGTGATGTTTCTGACGTGGGATTGAAATGATAAGGAACTGTCTAGGATGACACTCAAACTCTTAACTTGGGAGAAGGGCAAAACTGAGTTGATGAGAACTAAGAAGTTGCTGGTTTGTGCAAGAATGGGTTTTGTGCAGATGAGAAGAAGCTTTTATTTTATTTATTTTTTTTCCTTTTATAGATGGCCTCCCTTCTCACCTTACAGCCATCCTCTCACACCGATATCTTTTTTTAAGAGAGAAAGAAAAGACAGAAATTAAGACAACAAAACACAACAATTATCCAAAAAGAAAAGCACAAGGTAAACACACCCAACCTCTGTCCACAATCCTGCAAAGTACATGACAGAACACAGCAACACATACATAAAGAATAAAAACATTCATGACTATGCAGTAGAATTCCATAAATATACATACCCATACTTACAAATGAATATACAGTATACATACATATACATTCATATTCAGTCATATACCCATCTACATATCTGCATATGATATCTAGATATACATCCCTGCACCCATTAGTGTGTGGTTGTGAGCATGCATAAGTGAATAAGGTTCCTCGAATAGAACATTCAATAGTGACCGTGAAGCATCAAAGATCCGCCCCCGCCAGGCCCGAGGCAGACAAAGGGGGGATCAGAGCCCAAGACCCCGAGAAGGACCCCGAGCTCAGAGTCCCCAGGGCCACCTGAACAGGACAAGCCACCCGCCAACTCCCCAGATCTGACCAAAGGGGAGAACAGGAAGAGCCCCACCAGTGACCACACACAATGACCCCCCAGGGACCAATAACGACAAACTCACAGGCCCCCGTTGGAGCCCGTTGCACCGATGTAGCCCCAGGCCCGGACACCGACAGCAAGGGCCCCAAGCACGCCCTCAGGCAAGGGGACACCCGTCCGGGGGACCACGCGCTAGGAGCGCAACATCAAGTAGCCTAAGATGTATCAGAGAGGGTGCAGTCCAAGTCCCAGCCTGACACTTAGACATTCATACACAGACACACTCACTCAGACCCACCCTCATCCTCACCCTCGCTCACAGAAAGACAAACAATAACGACACGTTCCATTCATAATCCCGATGCACACTCTATACCCCCTAAGTCCAAGACATGTATCTGCTCACTACATGGGGCAGCCCACACCCAAACCCAGGAGGTAGGCCCATTCAATCTGGGGTGGAGAGTAGCTGACAACCAAGATTCGTCCCATCCCCCGCCCCGTCGACAGGACAGCACACCCCAGACCCCAAGTTTAATTTCAATAAGAAAGATGACTTTCCTCCTCTCCTATCTATGGTTACATTAATCATGGGAAGGGAGGGTGACAGCCATCAGTTTGCTGTCTCTGGTCATGTCAGGCTGTTAACAACCTCAAAATACAACCTCCACTGCTCTCAATTTTACCACTTATAACCTGCCAGAAATCATTTCTGGCTTGAAATGTGATCCATAAAGTACACTAATAAAGTGCTTTTTACTGTCAACGAATTAAAGAGACTGTGTTACAAATGGCACCTTAATGGTGTTCAAATGTAAAACACATTGTCCGACTCAGAATGTAGACTCCGCTGTCTGTCAGATTGCAGAGGATGCTCGTTAAACATTTGAACAGCATGAAGCCATGTGGGAAGGGACGCTTGAAACATGGCAATTCCAACTAGTTTTCTCCAAGCTAAAACAAAAACAGACACCTTCATGATATGGATTAAAAAAGTCACCTAGTACCTAATTTCTTTCTTCTTCCTCCCTTAAGGCTGTGGGGCACACTATGACAATTTAGTTTTGCGCTTTTTGGTGCCTGTCCTCCCGGTTATGCATTTTATCACATCAATCCCTGGAAAATGGAAAACGGATGTTCCTATTATGAGGAGATGAAGACAGAAAGTGGCAGCAGGCAGTTAAAATGGTCTGATTACTTCCAGGCCGAGTCTGTCCTTGGGTAAAGATGGTGGCTGAGCCTGGAGAACAGTGGTTCAAACAAACAAACACCTCACAGAGGGCTGCATTATAACCTCTGAACGATAGAGGTTCATTTGTTAACATGGGTTTGAGAGAGAAAACTATTCATAATCTACAATGTGACAGTTTTGTTCAAGAAGAACAATTCAAATGCAACTTTCTTTGGGCCTTGAATGTTTTAAAACACACTGAGAACTGTGTCACAAACCACAAATCTCCTCTGAACTGAGGGAGAAAAAGCAATAGACTTCAGAAGGATATCTAATGTAATTTTGACTTAAAGTGTTCAATTTCTCAGAAAAAATACTGCTAAGAAACAGGCTCAAGTTTCAGTTTCCTCTCATTCCTAAAGGGATCGAAACAACAAAGGCAACAAAAGAAATAAACACACGCAGCCAGGACACAGAACTTCTCATCAAAGAGCAACGCCTTGGAGTTCGAAGGATGAATCCTAGTTACCTCTGATCTTATTTTCCACATAAAAAGACCTTTAACTAGTTTTAGGATATGGGGTTACATGTCAAAGATTTCCCCCCTACTTCAAACAGTTCTGCAAGGTCAAGTAGCAAAAGGAATGACTGCAAGATGTGACAACAAACTGAAATTACAATCCTGTGCAATTCCATCCATTGTAGCACATTTAAGGATGCAATAACTTACTTAGCAGTCACTAAATCATTGTACACATCAATTTCTGATTCACTGTTGTTTATACAAATATGTAAACGCATAACTTCTTACAGGCACCTGAGTTTTTAGGAAAGTTAGGTTCGATCTGTTGTTTTATTAGAGTCTGGAGTTGTGAGTCCAGTACCATATTTAATACTGTCAACATTAAAGAACAAAAAAGCTTGAAACAACAGATGGAGACAGCTTACATTTGGGAATTTAAACTGTCTTGACCACTTACTCTGAGGTGGAGGGCATCTACTTAATGTTCACTTCTTGCATGTCTTTGAGTCATCTGGTTTTTATTTAAGCACAATCACATGAGCTAATGGCAGCACAGAGCTATGCCAAGACTCTCCTGCATCTCTTTGGTCTGAGGTCATCAGCATTGCCCCGCAAGTGAAGAAACGAATGAAGGACCTAAAATTCATTATACAGTGTGTGGATTCAAAGATGAGACAGATGAGAAAAGGAGAAAGTGGTGAATGAGTTTGCTTGCGTTTTCCTAAAAAAATAAATAAATAAAAAACAGATGACACATACTGTACATTTCCACATTCGTTTTTAGGATAACAAACATTCAACCAGATTGTTTTATTTACATATCAAAAAAATTTAACCTTGGTTTTGTGGACGAATAGTACAATTTTCCTTGTACTGGATCCAAACCAAAATGAACTCAATGAAAGGGTAAGTTTAGTGAAAACAAACATTTTGAAGTTTGGGTTTAGACCTGTGCATCACAGTACTGCAACAGTCTACATAAAACAGATCCTTTCCTGTCTAGTCCCATATTCACTCAGATCCCTCATCCAGTGTTTAACATTGAATATATTCAATACAGAATTTGTCCTTTTAGCTATTCTTCTAGAACCCTTCCACACTGAACGACTACCTGGGTAAAATAAAAAAAACAACAACCAGAAAGTGGATAATCTGTGAAGAATGCTAGTGAGGTCCTCTGGAGATTATTGAGAAATAGAAAGGTCCTGGAGAAACTTTAACGGGGCCTGCCACGTGACGGCCATTTTAAAATTCAGATGACAAAAATGACCATGTTTTGATATATAATACGCATATTAAAAGATGTGGTGGCAGGCAGAGATTGTTCGATGACTTTCTGAGTTTTGTTCAGAGACCTCTCCACTCTCTGTCATGTGACCTCACTGGGTCAGTTAAGAGGCTGTGAAGAGTGCTTTTAGAAAAATGCCATGTTTGTTTGCAAACTATACTGCCATGGTAACTAAATAATAATGCTAATAAAAGTAATAGCACACATCCCAGCGCCAAGCCAGTAGTTTTAATATAACATTTGTGGAGGTACATGTTGCGGTTCGGGCCATAAAGTTGAAGGAATAGTAAGACCCTTTTCAGGTGGATAATAATAGATGGATGTCTTTCAAGGCAGTCCCCAATTCAATGGTCTCCCTGATCTGTGTCATACAGGATAACAGGTCATCAGTAGTGAGGTTGTTGCGGTTTATAATTATGACTGTAGAGAATCAGGGTTCTGAATAAATACAGAGGCAGTATGATGACAGCAGTGGCAGAGTTACCACAACATGGGGCAGGCACACACCAACATCGCTTAGCTATGGAGAATCTGGACTGGCCACACTGACCTCAAAACTAGTTTCTGACCATGACTGTGACAAAGTCAGGGAAAACAACAATACGGTACCTAAAGTGGTAATGTTGGGGCAGCTGTGGCTGAGTGGTTGGATAAGTCATCCTCCATTGGGAGAGTTGGGGGTTCAATTCCACCAGCAGCCACATGCTGAAGTGTCTCAAGACATTGAACACCTTATTACTTCCAATGTGTGTCCCATCAGTGTATGAATGTGATAAAGCTCCGATTACTCTTTGTAAAGACATAGTAGAGTGCTGTATGAATGGGTAAATGAGGACACAGATTGTGTTGTAAAGAACTTTGCATGTCTTGATAAGATAGAAAGGAGCTACCTGTATATAAGTGCAGTCCATTTATCATTTAATGTAGTGTGATGTTCTAGTGTATAGCATCCTGCATCCTAAAAGAGTTGTGCCAGAGTGAAACCATAAAGCATGGTAAGGATGCAACTATATCAAGGAAAAACCTTTTTGGTGAGTATCAAGTGCATAACAGAGTAGATTGCCTTCACACTGAAGGTTTTACAAATACCTAGTCATAATTCAGCCACTCTCAAAACTATTTTTGAGGACATCGTCTTGTTCTTGCTCAGTCACATATGACCTTTTAAAACAACTTCAGCAAGAATAACTCTTCAAGCCGCTCCTGTTCCACTTGCTGCCACCTCATTTAATCACTAACTGCAGTAGGCTCCCCCATGAGTCATAGCTGAACTTTATGGAGCCAAAGTTGCCACTATTTACAGCAGCAGGCGCTTTGCGATACTTATTACCGGTAAGCCCTATTTGCACGAGACTAGTTTTATCTAGGGACCACATGCTATTTGTAATAATTATGGAGATTGTCTGTGTTGTTTATCCCGTGCAAATTGGCCATGTCAGCAATTTGTAAAGTAAAAATTCCCCTGCACATTACCTACTATATTTTGCTGAACTCCAAGGTCCTGTGATAATACTAATCCAATGTGAATAGGCATCCCTGATTTGGACAGAAATGTGCAGGATCTGATATGTAATGAGGTGGTTTTTTTTGTTTTTGTTTAAGTAAAATTATTTGGAAAAATATAGAATAAGGCTATTTTAAATGAACATGCTGCTCGCTTGGGCTTTTTAAAAATATTACGTATTTTTCTTTATCGCTTCAGCTTTTACTTCCTTCTACTTCCTTCATCACAGATGACAGGAGGTGCGGAGACGTGCGCATGATCAACTGACCCATCTATCCATCCATTTTATTTACCCGCTTCTTCCTTTTCAGGTAGCGGGAGTCAGAGGTGCCCATTTCCAGCCATCACTGTGCAAGAGGTGGTAGACACCCTGGACATGTCTACAGTCCATTTCAACCGGCAGATCACCGGACACGCGACCGCTCATGCGCACGGCCGGCGACAACTTTCCATCTGAGCTTAACGTGGCTTTTTTCAACCTGTCATTAAATACCATATTTTTCTTTTTCGCTTTGGCTTTTATGAGCTGCTACTTCCTTCATTGCAGATGACAGAAGGTGTGGAGACACGTGGGTGATAATTAACCCATCTGTCCATCCATTTTATTTACTTACTTCTTCCTTTTCGAGTAGCGGGGGTTACTGGTACCCATGTCCAGCAGTCACTGTGTGAGAGGTGGGGTACACCCTGGACAGGTCGCAAATCCATTTCAACCAGCAGGTCAGCGGACGTGCAGCTGTTCATGCGCACGGCCAGTGACCTCTTAAACGGGCCGGTCTGCCTCCTCCTCAACAAGTAGATTAACACAGTTTTATATTGTGCATTCTTTAGTTCTCTTAGTGCTGATTCATAAAACCACATCAACGCCTGAGACCGTCCGGGACGGCACATTAAACACATTATATGGACCGGCCCAGTCTTGACAACGCAGCACGTTAACATCATGTCCAGAAGATGTCTGTAAATTTCAGCTAAATCTCAGACTTTGGTTATCCCGTGTGACTGTGCC
>JARVJN010002070.1:26120393-26131603 GCA_031763805.1 Argolebias nigripinnis
GCAGACTCGAAAACGGAGAGTTCTCAAATCTTCACTTTGGCCGGAGTTTTGTTATTATTCGTTTATAGTTACATCAAGCGGCGTTCACGTGTGGATGAAAGGCTAAACCGCATGATAAACTGTTCGGTTTTACTGAAAAACGGCTACGTGTGTACAGGGCCTTAAACAGATCTGAACTACTCCTTTAGGACTCATATGGACACTATGGGGGAAGCACTGAACAAGAGAAGAAAAGTAAATTGGAGATTCTTTGACGCAGATTTTGACAGGGCACAAAGAGGAGAAGGCATCAGAAAACACCCTGAGGTCACCACCAGAGCACCGCCCTGCTGCGTAAAACCTGACATTCAGCTGGGAATGACATAGTTATTAAAAATGTGCACCGATGAAAATGCACAGCTGGGCTGCAGCAGCTAGTAGTAGTTTTTTTGTTGTTGTTCATTTTACATTAAAACACCAAAAGAAAATATAAAACCATTTCACATTATTAGATGAAAAGAAAACATAAAATGAAAGGTGGCAGAAAGAAGAAGAAATATTATTTTATCTGTCCCTTTTTTCAAAAACAAAACAATTCAAACAATCAATTCAAACATTAATTATCTATGAATAACAGAGCAAAAAGAGTAACTCATCACAATCTAAAAATTTCTAGTACATTAAACATTTAACTGAAATTTTTAGTATTTTGTTAACAATTTCGTTTTAATTTTTTAAAACTTAAGCACTGATTTTGCATTTTTAACATCATTTCCCAAACGTTCCACAATTCAACTCCTTGTATTGAATTAGCCCGTCCCTTTATACAGCAAACCCTCGAGTTACGAATGAGTTCCGTACCGAAGGACCGTTTGTAGGTCGATATTGCCATAGGTCAGAGTCCACCCCAGCCGCCTTTGTCTGCACGTATATATATATATATATACAAATAAAAGTTTTTATTTCATATTTTTATTAAATATGATACGTTTGTAGGTCCGAGTTGCCGTAGGTCGCGGGTGCCGTAGTTCGAGGGTTACTGTACTTGTTTTGTACCGTGATTTTGAAAAAATCTCAGTTCCCTTAAGACTGTAACAGCTTTTTCTCTTAACAAAATGCATTTGAACGTTTGAAGGTACTGTGTTGTTATGAGCTCTATACATTACTAATAAAATATTATAGTCCACCAAATCATAAAACTTCACAAGTATAGGGTATTATTTAAAAAAATAAATGAATAATACTAATTAAAAAATATAATTATATTCAAAAAATAAAAAATAAACTGCTTGCATGCAACATCACAGCATTACATTACAAGCAAGTTTGACCGAAAACAAGGCCTCAACTTTTTTACTACTGGATCTGTGCTTGATAATTTAGCAGAAAAATGGGAGAAGAGCCCAAACTCAAAATTGAATAGTCCCTGTAAACTTAGTCTCTAACAAAAAATAGATTTGAAGGACTTGAGGTAAAAACATCTGGATGTGTGAAAGACATATTGGAGCTACCTTTAACAGACAATGTGGAACCGTGGGGTATTAACAGATTGGCCCATTATCTGCTCTATCGGTGGTCCATCTGTTAGAAACAAAAGAGAGATTGGCTCATTCAGTGATTGGCCGAAGTACGCCCCATGTTGAAGGAGTCAATTTAATGCTCCATCCATCAAGAAGTTCTGGCTTCCTGGTGCCAAGCCTTGGTGGAATATACACACACTTTTGCTCACTCACCAATTAAATGTCACAGGTCTCTTTTTAGTTGAGTTTTTATTTGTTAATCTTTTATTATATATTTTTTACTTGCTCTCTCTGCGACCAGGCTCCTAGGATTTTTAAAGCAATTTCATCCTTTCTGTACTGTCACACTTTATGAATATAATTTTGTTGTTTGGGTTCAATGTAACATCTATATAAAAAAAATAATAATAATATGTATTTTGTGCAAAAATTGGAACCACAGAAAAATATTTCAAACTAAAATGTCAGCTGCCATGGTGTTACTGGACATTAGGAAACATTTAGATGACAAGTTCAAATATTTGTATTCTTCCCTGATGGGATTATGAGGATTGTTTTTGTCAGTTCACATTTTAATGTCGGCACACCATGACTAATAAAGTACTATGTTCTAACACATGCATTTCCATAGCAAGAGTATGCATGACTAAACATTGTTTTTCTGCTTTAACCATGTCTGGGAATTTTCCTGCTGCATCGTAAGTCTTGAATATTTTCCTCTAATTACAATATAAACAAATGTGCACTCTCTTGCAGCAAATACATAAAAAAATGGACCACTGTGTGAATTTCACAGTTCGAAAATCCTTTCTACTTCCCCATTTAACAAAAACTGCACACAAACATTCCACATTCTTACAGGGTCTTTAGTGGGAAATAATTGCTTGTTATTTGAGTAATGGCACCTTCTGTTTATAAAGCTTGGTTGTCTTCTGAAGATGTATCTTTGAGCAAAATGTACAATGTTTTATCAGCGTGTGAATGTGTTTAAGAGAGAGAAAGGAACTGGAAATCTGTAAACGGCTGTGGAGACTAATAAGTGCTGTAAGAATGTGTGAATGAGTAAAAGCAATTTTTGTTGTGAACAAGAATTGAAAAATGCTACATAAATGAAACCCATTTACCACACTGTTGCGAAAGCTTAGCCAAGTACTTCCATATGAGCCAGAAAACATTAGCTCGAAGCAACAGTCCCAGCTGATAGTGAGGGAGGTGAACAAATTGCACAGGAAAAAGGAAGTATGGGAGGGAATAATGGTCAACTTTCTTGTGGGTTCAGTCAATGGAAAAATCAATGTAGGTTATTACTTTTTTCTTCCTATGAGACCTGCTTTACAGTATTTATTTTGGCTTTTTGGGTCTACATCCACATCCAGGTTCTAGCTTTACTGTCTCAGATTCCAGAGTAAACTTTATGAGCTGCTATAAAGAATAATTATCATAACTATAATGACTGCAACAGCTACTTGTTTCTGCAGATCTTGTTAGTTTTATAACAACTGGCATAATTTTGGTAATTATTTTTAACATGTGTTTAGATGTTGTTGACCCTGTTAGCAGACTGAGGAAGAGGCAGAGACAGGCATACAAAACGTAAGAGCTTTTCAAGTTCAAGTAGGTTTTATTGTCATTCTCATCACATGTAGTACATGAGGTGGAACAAAATTGTGTATACAGGGTCCCAGTTACATGCAACAATAGCAAAAATACTAGAAAGTTCCTGGAGAAACTTTGACGGGGGCTGCCAGGCTGCTGCCAGTTTAAATTCTTGATTTGATAGTAAAAGGTGTTGGGGTTCGCTCTATACAAAAATTCAGCTGACTAACTCTAAAAATGTCAGAGATATACAGTAGTCAATTCTGTGTTTGCTGAGTTAACCATGGAAGCCATCTTAGATCAGATGGCACCAAAACTAAATCAGTTCTAGACATTTATCTGATGATTACTTTCTGTGAGTTTCAAACAAATCCAACAGAGAGTTTCTGTTTTCTTCAGGGACCTCTGCACTCGAAGTGTTCTCCCATTCATTTCCTATGGGGAAATATGGCGTTTTTGTTAGCAAAATACATCACCATGGTAACTTTGATTGTCAATAAAAGTAATAGCTCCCTTCTCGAGATTCGAGCCGGTTGTTTTGATATAACTTTTGTGGGGGTGCACATTGCAGTTTGGGCTGCATTAATGGAGATGGAAGAAAAAGAAAGAAAGAAAGAAACCCTTAATGTAGAATAATAGGTGCCTTCCATGCATTGCATGGAGGCAATTGCCTTGCTCTCCCATGCATTGCAATGGCAGTCCCCAATAATTAGAAATAAGCAGAAGCCCTGCCTCCATATCAAAAATGCCTTTATATCTTTACACCACAATTATTAGTGCATCTACCACCCTTTTTCTCTTCAGCTCCATCTAAAATGACTGTGTTGGAAAATGGCACAAAAAAAGGGAGGTGCCGCAGATGGAGCCCCAGTCGTGACATCACAGATGAGGGTCGTTCAAGCATCTGGTCCAGGGTGTGGAGCCCTGCGTCTCCTCACTCTGCTAAGACTGACTCCAGCATTGAGTCAGGGCCCTTAATGAGGACCAGATTCCACACATCAGGCTGAGGTCACCCCACGAGAATCTCTGGAGGGTGGTATGTATGCATGTGTTAGAAGGAGAGCGGAGAGGGAGGTGCAATGTGTGTACTGAGAGACCAGGAACTGAGGTTGAGGTTTGCAGCTCTGTGGTATGAAAGAAAAACGATGTCACAGTGGACCTCAAAACACTTTCATAAAGGGACTGAGGGCGATAGAGCAGACCGCTCAGGCACGCTGAAATTGAAGGGAGCAACGAGGCATAAAATAGTGTCAATCATAACAAATTTGAGAAGTGATGTAAAACTGTAGGTTTTTATTTATCTGCCTCTTTTCTTTTATTAACACCAGGTAATTCAACCCAGCAAAAAAGTCACAGGAAGTCTCCAGCGTGGGCCTCTTTGTCAAGCTGTTGGGCCGTATTCAATGACACATTCAAGGCAAGCACGGGGAGGCCAAGTGAACTCGTGCCCTCCCGCTATGGGAAATACCCTGTGGCCATCCGAGGGATCTGATCATTTCCTCCGAGCCTGCTGCTTTTAAACCAACCAAGCATAATGCATTACATGGAGGATTATCTGCAGGAAAAGTTTGTGTTTACACAGATGGTAATCACGCCTAATAAGCTTAAAATGCTGGAAGTTACAGAGGAAGCTGGAAAAGATGGTCAGTTTCTATTTTTGTTGGGCTCATATCTGGCTTGACTGCACTAATGAGGGTATTTACTGTGCATTACATAATAAATAGATCTTTAAGAGACAACATATGTTTTAATTTTTAGCCAATTACTGTCATTGTTCCTATCATCAAAACTTTAACAGCTAATGAAGCAAGCCCGCAAGCTTCAGCTTACTGTACATCTAACGGAATCTTTTCATTTTTTGTAATACATTAAAAGGTGAGCTTTACTACTGTATACTGTTTTTGCTGCAGTTAAATAATTTATCCCCTTATTTTAAAGATCTTCCAAAGTGCGGTTTTAAAATGTGGGGGGAAAAAAACTGGCATCACCTCTCACTGTTTCAAATGTTTTGTCTTATTATTTCCACTACTTTCTGAAAATAGTCCTGTGAAATTCCCTCATCTTAGACCACTTTAACTGGTATGCAGAGGTTAGAAAGTACCCAGAGTTTGCTCTTTTTTCATTCCTTACACAGCTCCATCTGTCATCAAGTCCCTGAAATGCTCCCAGGAAAAACTTCCCAAAAATGTTCACCACTATAGCCGTTTGAGTTACGTCTTGCCACTCGGTTACAGCTGGCTTTAAAGATACTGTTAAAAACATATGCCTTTTGATGCACTTGCATTGCTCAATGCACAAACTACCAGGTACTCAATTTCAAGCATAACTATTAATTTTACTGCTGCGTTAAACTTGTGTAGTTCCTTTGAATTTGGATTGTGTTAACGTATACACCCAATAGCAAGGTAGTATATAGTTTCATTAAAAAACTTTCCACCAACTGACAAAACTCCCATGGCCACAGACCTTCCTATAAATGCAGATTGTGTTTGAATCGGAAGGGAAAAACCTCAAAAGTCTTCTTGTAGATTCATGATCAACCTTTCCACTGATAAAATTGCTGTCAACTCACCTGGGCCCTCAGCAGCGACATCTTTCAATGCATGTTTGGCCAAAGCGGACATCTGATCTTGAAGTCTCTTCAATGAGTTCTGCAGAACAACAATATCTGTGCCATGATTTCCACAAGTAGCATTCATCCTGCTGACGTAGTCCCTCAGGCTCCCGATGTGTCTCTCCAGCCTATTTTCCAGCTCTTTCATGTTAACGGACACCCCGTCTAAACTTCCGCAAACGTTCTCAAGCTTGCTCACGCGCCCCTCCACAGTCGAGATGTCGTCAGAAACACCCTGTGTGTTCTGTTTGCATTGATACATTTCAGAAGACACCTGTCTACTGAGCACATTGAATCTGTTCCTCAGCTCATCCATCTGACGACTGGTCAGGTTAGATGCAGCCACGTTGCCCTGCGATGATCTCCCAAGGTTCGTCTGCTCTGGATGGCAGCATGTTGAGTTCATTTTGCGCATATCCCGGTCATATTTGCTCAAGGAGTCACTTAACCCATTAACAGCACCAGCCAAACCACGAACGTTATCTTGAAGATTAATCATCCCTTTCTGGAAATCCTCCATTGTCTTTACGTGCCTCGCATTTCCAGACGACTGCCTTTGAACGAGGGTCTCCAGTTGTTTGACTTTGTCTGTGTTGGAGCTGACATCTGTGTGAAGAACGTCCAAGTCATTTCTATAACGATTCAGGTCCTTCAAAATGTTTCCGATACGATCGGGCGTCAGTCCCTCAGCTACGGGAATTTCAGAGCCTGGGCATTCTCCTGAGCATGACTCCTTTATAGCATTCACTTTGTCATCCAAAGTCTGGATGATTACCTTGTTGTTCTTGACTTCAGCCTGAATGACACTCATTGAGTGACCAAATGTTCCTGGGGAAGAGCTGTTGTTCATTTCCACCATCATGTTCGTGAACTGGTCCTGAATGATATTCAAGCGTTCATCCAGAAGCAGTCGAAGTACGGCCACTTCCTCTGCGATTGTCCTGGACAACTTCTCTTCAATGTAGAAACAATGAGTTTCTGCATTCTGCTCTGTAATATTTACACGTGCCTCCAACTCTTGAATCAATAGACCAAACTCACCAATGTCCTGAAATGAGGACAAATGAGCCAGTTCCTTGTCAACGCGGAAATTAAGGATTTGGTAAGCCTCAGATATGCGGTCAATTTCCCGCCATAAGTCCTTATGGTCACTGTAGTCTTTATCCTCTGTCTGTCTTTGAGTTCGTACAGGCCCATCTGCAGCAGTCATGTCTAGATGCAATGTTCGGATCTCTTTTTTCAGCTCAGCCTCCTTGGTGTCTAAAAGGTTGGTCACCTTGGCAAGAACTTGGTCGTGGCTGTCCTCACAGGTCTTCTGCATGACCTGCACCTTGTCATTGCACAAGCCCTGCAGTTTGACCATTTGTTCCTCCACATTCTGGTCCAGCTCCTTCTTCAGCTTCTCAAACTGTCCATCAACGTAAGCTTGTATAGCATCAAACTCTGCTATGGCTGGGTTCTGAGACTGAGAGGCATCCATCAGGACACGTATCTGTCCTTCGTGACTTGTTGTGATTCCTTTGAGGTCTTCCAAAGCTTCATCCTTGCTTTTCAGTGCGTTGTTGACATCATCTAAACGAGCTTCTATTTTCTCTAGGGCTTTCTCTCCAGCAATCCCCCCTCTGGTAGCTTGACCATCCAGCATGGCTGGACTCTCCTCCGTGCCTGGGTTACTGCTGTTATCCTGAGGTCGCATGTTGTTTAGGAGTGTCACCAGCATCTTTTTGGTGTCGTCCTGCAGGTCTGTGCGAAGGTTACCAGTTAATCCTGTTAGCGTGGCCTGGAGATCCTGGACTGTCTGGGTGAGACGCTGAACTTCACCTTCAAGAAGACGCACCTTATCCGTGACACCATGCTGAGTCTCGTGGTGTGCGGTCTCCCTCCGCTCTGGTCCTACAATCAGAAGTAGAAATGTTTTTTTATGGAAGAACTAATATAAAGGCATCTTTGTTTGAGTTTATATGTAATGTTTAGTCTAAAGTGACAAAAGCATGTAAGATTGATGAGAAAATTGATTTCTTACTCTGTGTGTGCCTGGGAATGAATCCAGGATTTGGTGGGAGGTAAGATCGAGGTCCCAGCCCTGTTTGTCGATCCAAGGTTGGATTTACATCTTTACAGTCTGGACCTCTGTAACCAGGACAGCATTTCCATTCTATCTCTGTGACTGTCTTATAGGCAGTTTTGTATGTGGGTCGAAACCGCATGTGGAATCTGCAATGTAAGGCAGAGTAATGAATAAGCTTTGCATTTCATAAAGTCAAGATCAAACCAAAGCCATTCTCAAAGCGATTTGTGGATTGCCGGGTTAAAACTATGCAAGTCAAAAAAGGAAGAGAGAAAAAAATCCTTATGTTTTTATTAGAAACTGTTGCTTGTCCATCAGTTCCTATTATATATAAACAAAAATCTGAATGTCCTTGCAGCCAAAAAAAAAAAAAAAACTTCCCATAAAAAACAATGGATGACATCACATCCCTCAAGGTAGGGGTCATGTCGTGAAGAACATCTGGAAAACTCATGTCTGAAACTATCATTTTTCCCCCATAACTGTTACTGATACTGTTCTAGGAAAAGATGGAAAAGTGAAAACCTGAAAGTTATAACAATTAGCATTTCAGCTGTAACTAACAACGTAAACCTAAATATCTATCTGTAAAGAAAATATTTTAAAGCTTCTCCTTGAGGTGTTTGTTCTTACTGCTAGCTCATTCTTGCATTGCACAATAACATGCAAATATGATCCCAAGACTTAACCCTGATCAGCTTCCAGGAATAATTTCCACACAGCAGACTCACTGCGTCTGTTTGTGTGCACAGAGCATGGATCTAAACCACAGAAAAAAACGTGTTTAAACCTAAAAATGATTCACAAAGCAAAACAATATATTGTGACACAACATCTTCCACATAAAAATATATTTAAAAAAACACACACACAAAAAAAACCCAGCACCATTACAACTGTTGCTCTTGTTTACTGGTACAGATGCCTCTATTTGTGTTCCTTTGAGTGATTTATTATTAAGAAAGCATGTAGGGAGGGAATATTCTGGAAATATGCCTCACTCATGCGTTTCATAGTATGATGATAAATCTTATGCCTCACAGACATAAAAGCATTTTTAAACTAGGAAGAAATTACTGATTTTTGCATTAAACTGAATTTATTAGGAAAATAAATGTTATTCCATATCATGCAGCTGCAATGAGGGAGTGATTTGCACGGTACAAATGTCAGGGTTGAATAATTTCGAATGATATAAAAACAAATGTGAAGCGCTGGCTGGTACATGATAACCTAAAGACTTGATAACAACAGATAAGCATAAAAGCAGCTATAGATTAGTGAATCCAAGGTTGTCTGCAGCTTAAGAAAACCGTAAATAAAAAAGGAAAGGCATATGAACTATCAATTTGAGCCCTTGATGAACTATTTTTAATCACCTACGACCGAAAGGCAAAGATAGAGATGATGATGATTTTGTTGCTTACGTCTGTGTCTGTCAAACACCAAAAATATCTCATGAGTCACTGAACAAAGTTGAATGAAACTTACAGAAAGTGATCACGAGATACAAATCTATACCTGATTTAACTTTTAGAGCCAATGTGATTCAAGATGGCTGCCACAGCAAAATGACAAGTAAAAATGGCTTTAACTTAGTCATTTCTACAAATATTGACCTAAAATTTGGTGCGACTGAGGACGAAACTGAATACCAATAAAATATTATTGCATTATCAGATTATACAATATTAAGAAATTGCTAATGACTATTTGGAGTTAATGTTCTTTGACTGTTAGCAAAATATCGCACGTGTCACTGAATAGATTTTATTGAAACTCTTAAAAAGTAACCATTGGATGTACATCTCCATAGCCACTTAAAAAACATAGCCAAATTAGCAAAAGTATAATCCTATTACAGTATATTCTGGTGTATAAATTGCTTCGGATTATAAGTCAGATCAGTCAAAAAAAGCATCACGAAGAGGACAAAAACATATAAAAGTCACTTTGCAGTATAGGTCGCTTTGCAGTATAGGTCGCATTCATTATATGTCACTGCTGCGTTATGCATTTATTTAATGGTCAAAACAGCTTCATTTCACCTGGGCGGCAGAGGACTTCACCTATAAGTCACAGGACTCACAAATCTATGCAAAAAACAGCGACTTGTACGCCAGAAAATATGGTAATTCTGGGTTTCATTCTGAGATTAATGACAAGTTAACCAAAACGCTGTTGCTTTTCTTTTGGCTGCTTACTTTTGCACGTGTCACCACAGCGAGTGAACTTGCATAAAATATTTAATGACTGTTTTACGTCAGGTGCCCTTCCTGACACAACCTAGACTTGAACTATGAGCCTCGGGATTACGAGGCCACAGCGCTGACCACTGAGCTACCGCGGCCCCACAACCTGACCAAAAATACATACAAGTAAATAAAAACCAGTCAATGCATCATAACCAGCAGCATCTTGTTATTCCATGATATTTGTGCATCTACATTTAATATAGTTCAGAACAATGTTTTCTAATTATCATTGTGCTTTTCCGTGCAGTTTTTTTTTTTTTAGCTTGATGGCGATGCCATGTTTTTTAGTTGTGCCAACTGAGTTTATTTGAGACACTCTGGATTTATTTCTTCCTCCAGCTTTCTCTTAAGGAAACATTTAGCATCCAAATGTTCCTGGTTCATCTAATAAACCCTCAACAACCTCCCCCTCCGTGCTCCCATGGTTGCTCACGTCACTTGTTGCTGGCAGTCGGGCTGGTAGGCCGGGCAGGGGGCCATCACAGGCTCCTGGAAGCTCTCTGTGCTCCCCAGCACCACGCAGCTCACGTTCCTCGGCACCACATAGGCACACCAGTTCCTGTGGATGGAGGCACACGCCGTTGGCAAAACATCTTGTGAAACCAGCAGGCAAAACTACAAAGTAGAGACACTCTAGGAATATAATCACTGTGTGTACTTTTACAGCTGATTAACTTTTGGGGTCAATGCCATTCAAGACGGCCGCCACAGCGAAGCTACCTCGAACACAAAATTACCATGACTCAGCCCGTTTAACAGATATTGGGCACACATTTCATCCCTTTGAGCGCCACACTGCAGGATTTATTTACATCAGACTTTAGGTTTTAAACATCCATTTCAACCCTGTTTGTCTGGAACAGTTTTAATTAAACTCAGCAAGTCATTCTTTGATGCACAGCTACACGACTCGTTAAACATTTTTCTGAAATTGGTCTAAAATCTGGTGTGGTAGTAGCTGACAGTCATTCTCAACAGATATTTAGAGCACTGCATGTTGCGCAACATATCTGCACCAAATTGCGGCATTTAGTCAGCACAGTCATGTCTAAAGTGGTGGGATGTAACTAAGTACAAATACTTTGTTACTGTACTTAAGTGCATTTTTCATGTATCTGCACTTTACTTAAGTAGAATTAAATGTGGGTACTTTTACTTTTACTCCACTACATTTTACA
>JARVJN010002070.1:26296431-26306872 GCA_031763805.1 Argolebias nigripinnis
CCCTCTGGATAGAGGTCGAAACGTCTTCTGTAACAAATAAAGTCCAGTTGATCTTGTATTGAATGCCTTTTTTGATTAATGAAATATTTTTGAATTTAAAAAGGTTCATGGAGAATATAGAGGCAGGCTGTCCACATTAACTCCATCACAATCATCTGGGAATTTAATAATTTGCTGCTTGTTTTTGTGGTCATGTCTTCTATACATCAGTTCCAATCTGCACTGAGGCCATGTCACACAACACGTTGTCACCTGCATGAATGTAAAACATACTATTCACAAGGTGTGACTCTGCAGTTACAGAAAGCTTTACTTCAGCTTGTATTCTGAGATAAACACTAACAGTGCGTGTTTCACGCTGCCCCATGCTCCATGCTGATATATTGAACTGCTGCATGAAGCGCCGTTCAACATCAACAAATACACTCTGCTGCATATGATACATAAGGTTACACAAAAACAGGCAGCATGTGTTTGGGGCTTCACACAAACTCTGAAATGGGAAATGTTTTCAAAAGTCCAACTAAAACACTGAGCTTCAAATTCTTCTGAGCAACCTAGGATTAAAAAAGTACCATCAGAATATGGGAGTACTAACATTCAGGCACTCAATTTTACTTGTGTGCACTTACCAATAAATCATATTTAGCAAAGACTAACTAATCAGTTCATCTGATTGGGGAAAAATATATATTTTAATGTTTATTTTGATCACCGGAAGTCACTTGAATTATTTGAAAAATTTAAGTTCTAGATACAATGAAAACTATTCAAGCAAACAACACACCACTTCCTGTTGACAAAATTAGTGTGGTAGCAGGAGCTTAAAGCATTATCTTCTTAAGCAAATATCAAAATAAGACTGTAAATATATGTATGTTTGACATATTTATACATAACTGCAAAATCAGTGATCTAATAAACTTACAACTCATCAAACAGTAACACTTTACATTGTGACAGCAGAATAACAAAGCAAAACTAGTGCAATTTTTTTTTTCTGGTTCCTGGACAACCCCTGACCCAGTTCAGGTGATAGTAGACAGAAGGATGCAAGTCAGATGGGAAAATGTTCCTCACCTCAAGTTGTGCTTGTCATATGCAGGTTAACACAAGGTTAACAGTACAAAGACATGTCCAGGATGAGAAGAACCGATTTGACTTGCTAAAAAAAACAAAGAACAGGAAAATACTAAATCATGCAATAAGGGTACAAAAATAATGGACCAAGTGAAGAAGTAATTATAATATTCACAAGGTTATAAAGAAATAGTAAACAGCAGCATGGTAGAATATAATGGTACAGGTAGGATGAATATGTATGAGTATTTCAAGGTACTAATATAAGCTAAAATGCACGACATCAAACACAACACAATAAGACACTGGAGAGCTCGACTGCAACAAGGATTGTTGCTGATGTGCATTTCAACAAGCAGCTGTCAAACTTTAGAATCAGTGCAGCTCCAACAGACAGAATGCAATAAATAAGTAAATGTGAAATATTACAGTCGGTACTTTCCCATGTGCAGTTGGTGTACAAAAAATAACCCAAAAACACACAGATCCTGACATTACTATCTTAGGTTAGGTATTAGTGAAACTTTTTTCTTGCAGTAGAGTATTTCTATCTTTTTATAATATGATTTATTTCATTGTCTTTTCATTGTTTATGATTTTTTTAATGATTGTCCATTGTTGTCATCTGTGTTCTTTGTTAAAAACAGATCTCTCTTGTAAATGAGTCCTCGAGGCTCAATGAGACTAACCTGTATAAATAAAAGTTGAATTGAACTGAATTGAGTATTTCTATTTTTTTAACTTATCTTGATTCTTTGCCAATAACCTGATGTTTGGCCACACACATGTTGACTATTAGCCGCTGAAAACTTTGTCATTCGGACATAAGTCAGCATATACGATCAGTTATTCATCTAGTATTTGAAGCAAAATAAAAGCAAACTGAGCCTGCTGTGGCAGTAAATGGCGACAAAGTCTCCTAAAAGTTTATGTTTTTGTTTATGGCAATCAATAAGCAGAGGAGCAATATAATACAATGATTAAAGAATAAATAAACCACTTTTCTTATGATAAAGTAATTCATATCCACAGGACACCTTAGCTATATTGCACCACTATGTCACTACGGCTGCCTAGAGGGGACAAATCAAACACTGGCTGGTTTTTATTTTTATTTTTTTACAGCCACATTATTCTCTGTGTAGGTGGGAGAACAAGTTAGTAACGTTAGTCTAAAATTGGTGTGTAGCAACGTATCGCTCGTAGTAAAGTCACATTGAAGTCTCACCTTGATAAACGTCAGCTATTTAAAGATGTTCCAGGGAAATAAAACTTAACTTTCAGGTCTCAGACAAAAGTTAAGTTCAGATCAGTTGTAAAAGTAAGAATAATTAGAAAGTATACATACTTCATAAACCATCTGAAACAGAAACAGTTGATGACAATGGCAGATTGTAGCTTCTGTGGTACTTAATGTGTAAAGATTAAGTCACGCATGAGATCATTTCTATTTACTGTATTTCTATCAATTGTGTTTGTGTTTGGCAAACAAAGGAAATTGAACTGGAATAAACGTTATTCAAAGACTATTTAAGTGAAGCAATACCAGATAAAAGGTAACAAATAGTCCTAAACAAAGTAAAATATGCATTATAAATTGATCTATTGAGACAAACTAACTTTCCTATTTAAGCACTTTAATCTTTGTTCACTCTTTGACATCCGTCTTTTTTCAGTCTTTCTGCAAGCTGTGGCTCACTGATCAATGTAATACTTTGAGGTATCGAGCATTGCTTGTTAACGTATTGATAAGTGCAAGTCACTCCGAACAATCACAAGAACTCTAATCAATGCGCTGCGACACCCGTGGTGTTCAGAACAAAAGCAGGAAAATTAAAGTTCTGCAAACACTGGGAGCTGGAGAGAAATACCACAAAACAGATTCAAGATGTTTTAAGTAACTTTTGATCATCTGGCTGAATGAAGCATATCACTCAAGATACTATCCCGCAGTTTATTGGTTTAATATGCCAGTCATGGAAATGATTCATCAATATCAGTGTCTCATTATCATCAAAGCAAAAGTGATTTTGACTTCAATAACACATTTGACAGCCGTTTTATTTCAAGGAAATGTGTCAACATACTACAAAGTAGATGAGACATTTTATATTTTAAAAAGAAATGGAGGGGTTGAATTTCCTTCAGTGACATTCTGAGGTTTAAGCATCTTTGTGACACCTAAAACCCAAAGTTGAACTTGGTTCTTCCTTGCCAAGTTACTAATCCTCCTCGCACTACAAAGGCCTAAAAGCTCCTGAAGGTCTGAAGAGGTGTTGTGCTCAAAACATGATGTAATCTTGGTGCAATAAAGAAAACATAAATGGATGTAATGCCTTTTATGCTTTCATCTGCTTGAATGAACTTTTCTCCCATGCAAACTAGGTCTGCTTTAAAAAAAATATGTAAAAAAAAAATAAAATACAACAACAATTTTTGATGCTACTTGTTTCATTTTCATGTTGCAATGGTTGCCCTAAAATGCCAAATGTTACCTGCAAATATTTGCTTTTACATAATTATAACAATACCCAAAACAAAAAGTTTGAAATGCAAAATACCTAAATAATTATTAACAACTTTACAAATAGCATTTTCTGTGAAAAGATGTATGAATTCTCACTGCTGAATGACTTCACTGAAAATTGCAACATATTATGAAACAGAGTCATTTGTTCAAGTTCATGTCAATTTTATTGTCATTCTCATCATATGGTACATGAGGTAGAACGAAATTATGTACGCACGTTCCCAGTTACACCCAAAAATAGCAATAAACAATTTGGCTAAAAGCTAAAAAAAGAAAAACTATCTAAAAGCTAAAGGAGAAAAAAACACTAGCTAAATGCTAAAAAAAACATAATGCTAAAGTTAAAAGTGGCAAAACTGTAGCTAACGCTTAAGAGACCAAAATTTGATTAATGTCAAAACAGTAGAACAATAACTAAAATCTGAAAGAAGCAAAATACTAGCCAAAACCAGCAAAAATTTAGCAAATAATGAAAGTGGCAAAATAGTAGCTAAAAGCAAAAACTAGCAGAAAACTAGCAAAAATCTAGAATTTGCAACGCAGTAGCTGTAAAACCTAAAAGTAGCTCAAAGTTATTTTACTGTACTTAGGAAAATATTTGTAAATAAAAGTAAACTAAAAGGTTTGGTTTGTGCTTTGAGGACTCAAAATCAGCTGCTTTGGGACTCGTCAAGCATAAAAACAAACTTGAAGAGGCTCATAAGCACGGACCAGTGGAATGCACCCTAATCTGGCCATTTCAGACCCTGGAAAGTTATCAGTACAAACTCAAGGCTGATAGGAAAAATAGTCTGCCTGAATAAAGCAACAATTGTGGCTTATCTGAATCTGAATCCCCGGTTGGCCTCGAAACAGGCCGACGTCAATTTCTCCTGGGAAGTGTGTGAACTAAGGAAAAGCTTTATCTATTGCAGCCCCTCCCCCATCCCCAAACTTCTGTGGAGGCTTATCAGAACTGTGCCAGCTGACCAACATCTTATCAGGACAATGGACTATCTGTTAGTGCTTCATGGATCGCCTCGTCGTCAAATACATTTGTGATGTGTTCACAAATGTGCTGCTGGCAGAGTTATTTTGATGTCTTAAATTGTGTCCTGTTAGAACAAGGTATGAAAATATTTTTTTGTTATGCCACTATCCTTTCCTCATGGCTTTGTCCCTTTTACTATCTAAAATAATTTATCCTGAAAAGGATAAGAAGGCTGCACTAAATTGCAGCAGCTTTGTGCACTCCGCCCATATTTCGGATGAGTGTACAGACATATTCTTGTTGTATCTTAGTACAGTGATAATAAAGCTTATTCTGATTCTGATTCTGACTTAAAAAATATGTTACAAAAGTAGAAAAGTCATGACACAAGTCTCCCGAATGACCTGAGCTTTCTTAATAGATAGCTAAAGCAGTATAAGTATGCAGAAGTAGTTAGATGTACAACAGTGCACAACAAAATAAAACAACTGGAAACATTAAGTTATTCATCAACTCTGAATCAGTGCTACAAACCCAAATATTTTCAACATTTTTTCCTTCTAAAAATAATTTGCAAATATCTCATCCATGACATTTATGTTTTATTTGGCTTTATGCAAGATTCCCAGTGCCTAAGCCCAGCAATAATAGTACATATTTCTTTTGTTACATTTGAACCTTTTCAAACTGGAAATTATTATTTGCTTTGTAGGATCAGAGAAACACAGAGTGGAGGAACTAAAACCCCTCTGACCGTCTTGTTATATTTGCTTCTCTATTTTCTGTTATCTCACCTGGTCTGACCGTGCATTGCTCTTGTGTCGTGTAAGTCTCTCCAGAGAGGTGTAAAGAGAATGAACTTGCAGACTATTTTCTGCTTTAACTCATGGCTCAAAAGCCTTCCACAAAGAGAAGGTCAGAAATGATCCACATACTTCGGTTTTCCTGAAGTAAAGATATCTGCAAGCCGGTAAATGGAAACATCTTGTTGGAGCTAGAAAAAAAAGTTTTCTAAAATTTGGATTTTTACAGATACAGTAGTTGCTCTAAATCCTCCTGAAATCTGTGTGAGTTTGCTCTACTTTTACTAATATCCGCATCTGCTTTTTACTAGTTTACTTTGGTTAGTTTTAGGGATGCACCGATCCACATTTTCTTACTTCCGATCCGATCCCAATACTTAAATCTGGATATCGTGTGCTGCCGCTTTGGTGTGGGGGATAAGCGCGCGGCACATGTTCTGAGGCTGGGCCTCGCTGCAGGCGTCGCGGGTTCGCGTCCCAGACCCAACGAGCTTCTTTCTGCAATGTCTCTCCCCTCTCTACCCGCTTCGCCCTCATCCTCTACAATAAAGGCCACTAGAGCTCAAAAATGTAAAAAATAATAAATAAATAAAAAGAATTACCAAAGTGTACTTACCTTTGCTCTTCCTTTGTGTTTCAGAGATTTGCTGCCTGAGTCTGATGGACTGCTCACTTATCGACCTGAACCGCCTACGCTGGTACTCACCTGTGAACTTCCTGCTTCAACTGTTCCTGCACCATCCGCCACTTCCTCCTGCATTCTCTTGTCATCGTTGCATCTACTAAACCTGGACATTACCTGTTGGAGACCCTTTGCCTTCTTTTCCACTCAGCAATCGGCCAACCCAACTGTAAGGCACCAGGAACCAATGTACAGGTACTCCCCGACTTACGAGCGCATCGACATATGAGGTTCCTGACTTACGAGCTCACTAACGAACAGTAAAGTTGTAAAGAACATAAAGAAAATACAGCACCGGTATGTGTTTTTAGATGAAAGTGTGTTAGCTAACAGTTTGTAAACAAGTTTCTGAGCATGGTTATGAACTAGTATGTACGTTTGTGTTGAAAAACAAGTGTTCGTAGTAGCGCTAGCATACATTTTCTGACCTGTTTCGTGTTACGACATAAGAGATTTCGTGTTACGAGCACCTCGTACGAACAGAACTCGCTCGTAAGTCGGGGATCACCTGTATGTATATATGTTGTTGTTGAAATACAAACGAATAACTGATCATCATTTTTTGAAGAGCAGTAACGAGAATATGGTTCACTTTCTCAGCATTCTGTCAAATAGTTCCAGCTTTACACAGGTTGATTTACAATTTCTGGAAATAACAAAGGGGAGGTGTTTTTTGCATGCATTAATATATATGCATAGGGCACGCAAACACCAATCAAATAAATCACTATTCAAGTTTTTTTTATTTTTTTGCATGTCATCAATACCTATGCCTGCAGCAAATGTAGGACTTCCTATGATGTGAAAGCAATTTTATTTTGAGGCAAAACCCTTCTGCAATGAGGTTTAATCTTTGGCTTTCATCTTGGTTTAAACGCTGATGAAAGCCAGGTCTTCAGTGGCAACAATGAGTACAGTAAATAGGCCATGTAACAAAGTCAACACACTCTCATCATGAGCACTTTGCTGGGTGTCTGAACTAGTTTAACCTTCCCAAGAGTGGTAACTTTACTTTGATGCTTTCACAGAATGAGCTGTTTTATCAAATTCATTTACAGTGGAACACAAACATGTGGCCCAGAAACACACCGACATTTACATTCAAAGATACAAAGAGGGGGAAAAAAGTTCAATCAGCTGAACATCTTCTCTGTTGTTTTGTCTCTCTTTTCTACAGGTCTTAGGTTTAAGCAGACTTAGTGTTCCAGAGGTGGAGGGTAGTAGGGTAGTGTTTCTATGCCATCTTGGTACAGGAGGGTTTAAAGATGTGTGCAAATGTGTTACATGCCTAAACTTAGCTGTTAAAATAAACAAACAAAAGGAATAATTAAATGAATAAGCAAAACACATTCATAAATGTATATAATATAAAATAATGAATCCATGCCAGCTCAGATGTTGCTCTACATCAGAAATTGGGTAACCAGGACATTATGATAAGACATGGGTTACTGGAAAAGGATATGCATGAACAAGGGCACAGCATTTCACACTGTTGGAATACTACGGTACTATGCAAGCAAGCAAGTGGCTCCAACAAATCCCTGGAACAACCTCAAGTGGAAAAAAAAAACCCTTCTAGGCTCACTCAGGTGAGTATGCAGCTGTGTTGTTGCAGCCGGAGGACATGGGGCTCATCTGTAGACAGAGAGTGTGTCAGGCGGCTGCAGACAGGTCATTTCCCATCCATGCAGGGGGCCAAAGTTGCAGATTCAGCAATCTTGGATTCAGATGATGATGACAGCTATGGATGCACCCGGTTGGTTCCTGTGCAAGGCCATTCTTCCTCATCAGCCTCGCAGAGGGAGAGTTCAGCCGAGTCAGCACAACGCACATAAAAGCGTCGCTGTGTGGCCTCCTCTCGTTGCCTCATTCTAACATTCAAAAGCAGAGTCTTGTGTGCATTTGAAATAAATAAAAGGAAACCACAAAAACAGAAAAGGAACAAAAGCAAGAAAGAAACCCATTGTTGTGGAACTGAACATACCAGTCACCTTACACTCCCTTCCACCTTTTGTTGAAGGAAATTCTTGGTCCCGATATTATAATGCATTTCAAATCTCCTTTCTAGTAACATTATTTAAATGAATGCTGGTCATAGCACGAGGCAGTAATGGAATCCAGATGACGGAGAACCATCAAAGGTATTATGTTTTTGCACTTATAGATTTCCATCTCAACCTGTGCAGTTTACCCTACAAAATCTTTTCTCTCTAGTTTATTTAATCGGGTCTTCCCTAAAAGCACTCAGACAAGCAAACATTACAAGAGATAATAGTGAATAGTTTGTATCAAGACAAATTGAATATAAAGTATAGATTGACTATAGCTTTGTAACATGATTTTTGCAGAATAATGTTTTTTTTTTATTTCCTTCCATCCATAAATCAATACATCCATACATCTATCCATACATTAACTTTACCCGCTTATTTCTTTTTCGGGTCACGTGGGTCAATGGTGCCTATGTCCAGCCATCACCGCACAAGAGGTGGGATACATCCTGGACAGGTCGCAAGTCCATCACAGGGAGACAGAGACAAACAACCTTCCACTCTGTAACTCACACCTAGGGACAATTTGGAGTTATCAATCAGTCTAACATGCATGTTTCTGGTATGTGGGAGGAAACCGGAGTACCAGGAGAATACCCCCCACATGCACAGAGAGAACATGCAAACTCCACCCAGAAAGACCCTGGCCCAGGGTTTGAACTGGGGCAACCTGCTCGCTGAGAGGCAGCAGCTCTACCAACTGATCCACCGTGCTGCCCTGCATGTGAGGGCATCCTATGTAAAATATTTTTAAACCACCACATTGTTTTGCTTGCTGTGGTGACTGCTGCAGGTAGCACAAAAAACAAAAATGTTCCTAAAAGTTTGACATTTTGATGATGGTAGGTAAACATTACACCCAAGAAGCTAAGTTTCAGTGTTAAGTTTATTTCTTTCAAATATACAAATAAGAAAAGCTCAACCCTGCTTGGTTTTCAGAGATCAAGAGGCAATAAAGGCAATTTTGTTTAATAAATGATGGAAAGCATTCAACATCCAACTTGTCTGTTTTCTTTTCTCACATTCATTTTTGCTTCACTGTATTCTACAATAATTTTGTCTTGGATCTCCTTTGATCTACCTGGCGTTCTCTCCCTCACATGAATCCAATAGCAGAAGTAGAACTCCAAAACAGAACTCCTGCGAGAGGTGAATCATGCTGGCTTAGTATCGACTGAGCCTGTCAGTTGACGTGCCATGACTCATGTTAAAGCGCTTTTTGACTAAAAAGATTTGTAAAAGACGTGTCATTCACTGAACATTTTCCCTCCTCCGTTCCCCTGCGGTGGACCTCTTTTTGACGGGAACAGACAAACTATTATCTTTTCAGTCTTGGATTATTGACAGGATACTGGAAGAGAGCTAAACGGGATGTTAGCCAATCACAGCTATTAAGGTCAAGCACATAAATATACACTTCTCTGACTTGCTGATAGGCAACACAAGGGCCAGACTTTATTCCCCACTGGCATCATGAGGATCAAAGCAACTCATACTTTTTGACTGATCTGGCCTTATTGAGAGAACTAGCCTTTTGATGTCAAGAGACAAAGGCAAGTGAGGCTCGGGGAGAACATTTGGCACTGCACAAGTGAGACTGGAAAAGCCAATTTATAAAAGTAGACAGCTTGCTATTGTACAAAGGTCTATGAGTCAGGTTCACTGTAGGGTGTCCCACATTGAATGGTGAAACAGCTGCTACTATGATTGAATCATGTTATCTTGTTTTACATTTTCTGAATCTGTTCTATTTCTTATCTCTATCATCATAGCACTTATAGACCTAGTAAAACACTGTGGTTAAGTGGATTAAATGTGTGCTATTGAGTCCTGGACGTAAAACATAGCATGTATATTTTTAGCTCTGCTTCTCATTTCAATCAAACATTCAATGATCTAAACATTTATTTCACATACTATGCATTTTTTTAAAGTTGCAAATGATACCACCGGATACATCATGTGTATATATAAATATATATATGCACAACTGGTATAGCTGCTGCCACTCAGCGAGCAGGTCCCTGGTTCAAATCTTGGTCCGGGGGGCATTCCTAGGTGGAGTTTGCATGTTCTCTCTGTGCATGTGGGAGTTTTCTCTGGGTATTCCGGTTTTCTCCCACAGACCAAAAACATGTATGTTAGGCTGATTAGAAACTCTAAATTGTCCCTAGGTGTGAGTAAGCGGGTGAATGGTTGTTTGTCTCGTTTGTCTCTATGTGGCCCTGTGATGGACTTGCGACCTGCCCAGGGTGTACCCCGCCACTCGTACGATTGCTAGACATGGACACTGACGACCCCCGTGACCCAAAATGGAAGAGG
>JARVJN010002070.1:26544831-26554921 GCA_031763805.1 Argolebias nigripinnis
TTGGACATTTCGGAAGCGAGTGGACCGACACAGACTGAAGGTAGATGTCATTAAAGTTCTGCCTGTCCCCAAAACAACTGTGTTTATCTGAAATTCGGCTCTCTGACTGGCCTTGATAGGCCGTCTCATCCAAACACGCCTGAGAAGTTTTGTAAACCTGACGCTGCACCCATCCCAACCCTTCTACTGAGGAATTCCACAGACTTTTAAGAGGAGCCCAGCTGAATAAACATTCTGTCATCATTTCAGGACTCTGGATTCGCCTCTGGCCGTCCTCGGCACAGATCTCCAAAGGGAACTACTGTACATGTATATGAACTGAGTGATTCTATCTGAACTCTGCAGTGCCTCTAAGGGCTGACATGCTCACCACCTTTGAGTCCCATCCACCGCCCCTTGCATAATGTCGGCGTCATTATGTGCTTGTGTGCGAGATTTTTTTCATTACCACATTTTTGACCTTCAAACAGAGGTCAAAAATGTGTTAGGAGTTTTTTTTTGTCTCCAATCCCTATGTGTCAATTTTCACCACTTTTATTGTCTGTCCAACAGATCTCATTTGTAAATGAGTCTTCGAGGCTCAATGTGACTTATCTGTTTAAATAAAGGTTGAATGAAAATTTACAAAAAGTTAACGTTGGCCTAAGCAGATATAATATAAGGGAATGCAATGAGCCAGCTGGTTTTAACCAGAATCATCTTATTTTTAGGCTTATCTTGGGTTTATTGAAACTGAGACCTTTTACAAGATTAGATTTAGGCATCAAAATACCTGAAGACCATGGCCCTTGTCAACCTAGAAATGCAATCCAACAGAATGTCTAGATCAGAGCACATTTAGAAAACCTGAAAGTTATGCACCATAACTCATGTTCCCTGAAGGAAGGGAACAAGGTGCAACATAATTGCTATGGGAATTGCGCCTCCGCATGATTACCTGAAGGAATACACTCACACCTTTACGGCAGGGGCGTCAGCGTCGTGCCAGAGACCCCACCCTCTGGGTATTTAAGGCGCTGATGCCCATCCCACTTCCTCAAAATGCACTTCACAGAGCTTTCAGCATTGAAAAGGGCCAGCTATGTTGCAGCTCGTTCCCTTCCTTCAGGGTACATGAGTTATGGTGCATAACTTTCAGTTCACTTATCAGTCAGTCACTCGGTGCAACATAATTGCTATGGGAACGTAATTCATTCACGTCCTTGAAATGCTCAGTAAAATGCATGCTTGTGAGAACATCTGCCTTAATACATCAGGCATTTCCCAGTTGTTCCCTACAAGGTATGTAAAGGGCACAGCCTGAGAATAAACGTCACATGTAGAAACATCAACCTGATGTTACCACTAGATATATTGATGAAACACCAGCCAGAGGCAGCACAAACATGCTCCACTAGTGCAATTGCCCACCATCTCCTCTCTTCCTAGACAATCTGGGAAGCAGGAGGAAAAAGAGCAAAGAGACCCCTTCAGCCACTGGCAAACCAGATGGCAATGCCTAGGTAAAGAACCCGGTTCACACACAGGGTGACCTCTTAGGTCCCACAGGGGCAAATATTTCATACACACAAGGGGCACGTATGAGTCCACTATCTACTCCTTGAGCAGACAACTTCTTAGGACTACCAAAGGGGCCCATCCTGATGTGGGGGACCTGTTACAAGGGAGAGGAACCCTTCCTCAGAACATCTCCCAAGTAAACATGAACACCAAGGGTCTCCCTTGTGTATGCTGTTGTTGTTAGTTTTTTTTTTTTGTGGAAAAAACAGTCAGGCCTTAGGCCCTCAGCCAGTTCCCTTCAGTGGCCAGGCTGAAAGCTGCCACAGCTCCTGACGTGGGTGTAGAAGCTGCCCACGTGCCTGAGTCAGCAAGTCCCTGTGAGGAGGCAACTGCCATGGTATCCCTGACAACATTGAGATCAGCTCTGGGAACCACAGTTTCTGTGGTCACCTGGGGGCTATCAGTATAGGGAGAGGGCTCCCTTACGAGCATGTTCCAGTGTCACCTGGATCAGAGGGACAGGTGGAAAAGCATAGTACAGCACCCCTGCTGGCCAGTCATGGGCCAACGCATCCATTCCCAACGGTGCGTCTGTTTCCTTCAAAGAGAAGTATAGGTCACATTATGAGCTAGCTCTGCATGCGAACAAGTCCACCGAGGCTCTCCCAAACCGTGACCAGACCTGATCCACGACTCGTGGGTTCAGTCTCCATTCTGATGCCAAAAGAGGCCCTCTGGAGAGGGCATCCGCTCCGTAATTCAGTTCACCCGGAACATGAGTCGCCCTGAGCGACAATATTCTTGGAGCGGACCACGTGAGCATCCTCTGTGTCAGGTTGAGGAGGGCTTGGGATCTCGTCCCCCCTCCCTGTTGATGAAGGACACCGTGGTTCTGTTATCTGATTTCACTGGGACGTGCTGTCCCGCAATCAGGCCTTTACCAAAAAAAGTATTTTACTGACAGGAATACGGCCAACAATTCCAGGAAATTGATGTGTAATCTTGTTTCCTGGTCTATCCAAAGGCCTCGGGCATTCTGGTTCCTGCAGACTGCGTCCCATCCTGTCTTCGAGGCGTCCATCGTGATAACCACACAGGATGACACCCTACCCAATGGGACCCCCTCCATGAACACAGACAGCTCTCTCCAAGGTTCCAGGGCCCTCAGGCACTCTGAATCGATTCTGAATTTTCCTGCTTGCCCAAACGGGGCAGGTCGTGTTTGTTGGTTTAGCCATATTTGTAAGGTCTGCATTTTCAGCAATGCGTGTGGCACACAGAGTATGGCTGACGCCAAGAGGCCTAAGAGGCGTTGGCACGTTTTCAGGGGGACCCGCTGATTCAGTTTAAACTTTGCGAGGCAACGGCCAATCGAGGAAACACGTTCCTCCGAGAGCTATGCTCTGTACCGGATGGTGTCGACCTGAACTCCCAGAAATACGGTAATCCGTGATGGGGTCAGGTCACTCTTATGCAGGTTTATGATGAAACCGAGAGACTCCAGGTGAGAAATCACCCTGCAGGAGTGTGACTGGGCCTGTATTCTGCTTCTGGCCAGAATCAGGAGGTCATCCAGGTAGGTCATGATCCTGACTCCTTGATTCCTAAGAGGGGTCAGGGCTGCGTCCAGACATTTAGTAAATGTACGAGGAGCATTCTTCAAACTGAAGGGTAAAGCTTTGAATTCATAAGCCTTCCCTTCAAAAGCAAACCGGAGGAATTTTCTGTGCCTCCTCCACACGCCCACATGGAAATAGGCGTTTTTCAAATCGACTGTACATGCATAGTCTCCAGGTCTCACACACTGGAGGACCTGGCGCAGTGTGAGCATCTTGAACTTAAAAGTTCTTATTCTCTTGTTCAGGTTCCTGAGATCCAGGATCGGTCTCAACGATTGATCCTTTTTTGGCACCAGGAAGTATTTGCTGTAATGACTGGAGCATAGTTTGTGTTTTGAAAGAATACTTATTACTCCTTTCTGTAGCATCGTTGACACTTCCTTCCTCAGCACCTGTGCGCATGCTAGGTTAATGTTCGATTGCAGCACTCCTGGGAAGGGGGGTGGTCCTTTGATGAACTGTAGCTTGAGCCCATGACACATCATCGTCATGATCCAATCGTTTGGCAGACATGCCCTCCAGGCTTGCGCGTGCGCCATGAGCCTGGGAGGCATGTCTAACTGCTGCTTGTCGTGTTTTAGTGCGGGAGTGATGGCCTTCGACCCCTCTCGCGTGATCTGGAGTAGGCTGGTCTGCCCAACAGAAGACATCGTGAGATCTGACTCTCTCAGGCAGAACTCGTGTGTCCTACTGTGGTTCATAGTCTGACCTAGTGGTTTGTGTTCCACAAGAGTGGGGCTCGAGTCAAGAACCAGGGCAGTCTGTGCTTTGGTACTTTTATTTTTGTATATGCATGAAACCGTGTTTGTTTTTATTACACATACAGTAGGAGAGTCATGTTTAGTGCGTACACACATGTCACCAGCTCCTTGTAGCATTTTACAAGCGAAGTCTGGGCTCAAAAGGTCAGGTTCCCGTACCGCGTGGGTGGGCAAGCCTGAGGCCCTGTTCCCATTCCGGGACCAGGAGGCATTCAGTAGTCTGAGACTTTATTGTCGTGTGTGGATGGCAATTTCTCTTTATTACACAAGCATCTGAGTGTTCTTGTGTGTTTAAACATTCCGAACCAGCTAGCCTGTGTTCCACTGAGACAGGTACTGGTGGTAAAAGTTTGGCATTTCTCTCCCTCTGTGAGTGAGAGCGCCTTTGATGGTGCAGGGGCATCTCAGGGTCATGCGGGCCTCTGCTTTTTTGTTTGTTTATTTTTGCATCGCAGGAGAAGTACTGGGGTGACCCGTGACTTCCGCACAGAGATGTGGTCTATATTTTCCTTTTGTTGGTGGTCCCTTGCAGCTCCTGCAGCTTTTCTGCCTGGTGGGCCTGCAACACCGAGGCCACTCGTCCTTGGCCACCCACCAGGGTCCCTCGGGCCCTGACATGGTTAACGTCAGAGAGTCATCCATAGCCTCATGGGTGGATGAGCTCTCAGCGTCACAATGTCCTCGTCGTGGGCATAGGAAAAACTACCAGGTAGCTTAGCTGAACAGGTAGCTGAAAATCCTCCTCCTGGACTGTGCTGGACAGAGAGCCTCCTTGTTAGCCGGGGCTGAACGTGGAGGTACTCGTGAGCCCACTAGCGGTGCCAAAACGGGCCATCGAGCATCGCAGCATCGGTAAAAACACTTCGTTATGCGATGAATTCTACCGTTGATTCGGCCGCACAGGATAGCGAAACAGGCAAAATATGAGAAGGTTAGCTAGCAAGCTAGACCAAACATTTTCACATACCTCACGATGGAGTCCTTCGTTGTCCACTCATAGCCACGCTAATCGTGTTAGCAACACTGATCGTCCGCCCCGTGTTGTCATGGGTGCTCCTGGTTAGCTGTGCTAACCGTGGGAGCTAGCCAGATAGCAGCGGGGTTACTCGATTTCCACTCTCTTTTCTCCTGGGTCCTCCGCGAGAAAAATGTTGAGTGTCTTCGGGTGTAGCATCCCTGAGCAGACCGGACAGGCCTCGTGGATGTCCGCTGCTGAAAGGGGGTAGCCAGATCCGCTGAAGCAGGTTTGGGAGCCGGAGCTCGCTGCCTGCCGGAGTTCCTCGTCCGAAGACGTCCTCTCGCTGAGCTGCTCGCGGCTGCTAGCCTGTTAGCTTCATTAGCTTAGCAGGTAGCATGTTGCACTGTTAGCGTTCGCTAACCGAGCAGCAGAGAAGCAGAAGAGAAAAGGCACGGGAGCTGGGGCTCGCTGGCCTGCTGGTCTTCTTAGAGTTTTGGGTTTTCGCTTTACCTTCTCGGGAGCCATGGCTGAGAAGAGTTGAGCTCGTTAGCAGTGCTAACGTTGTCCGGAGACATCTCCCTCCTCGTATCGCTTTCGCCGGCTAGCCTGCTACTCTTTAGCAGGGTAGCGGAGTGGCACAGTTAGTGCCGTCGAGCAAAGCAGTCTGTGGAGAGAGGAGAAGAAAACTTTGGGGTGAAGGAAAAATGTGCCGGACCAACTTTTGCCAGCCCAGCAATACGCAGGAGATTTCTCTGTACGCTCTCTGTAGGGAGCAAGCTCACCTCTGGTCGAGCGATGTGACAACAGAGAAGTCCCACGAAGGTTCAGGTTTAAGCGAGGTGAAGGGCAATAAGAGGAATGGGCGTCAGCGCCTTAAATACCCAGAGGGCGGGGACTCTGGCGTGACACTGACGCCCCGGCCGTAAACGACGTGTTTGTATTCCTTCAGGTAACCGCGCGGGGGTGCAATTTCCCATAGCGATATGTTGCACCGAGTGACTGACTAATAAGAGAACTGAACTATGTACTGCAGTTCATAGTAGTAAAACATTACCGTAGTTACTTGTTTCACTCCTGAAACAAGTACGGATGGTTTAAAAAAACGATTTATGATATTTGGTATATAAAATCAGCCATGTGCTGTATACAAAAAGTTTTTTTTTTTTTTTTTTAGAGGGGGTAGTTTTTTTTTAACATTCGTGCAGAGTTTGGTTTCTGTAGTTACTGTAAATCATATACTGTTTTAACAAGGTTACGTCAGGTCCTTTGGACTGATTCTTCTTTGTTGAAACATTTAGTCTTTTTTTTCTTTTCTTTTTTTGGGATAAAAGAAGAAACATTTCAACAACAACAACAACAACAACAACCACAACAACAACAAAATCCGTCCAGAGGACCTGTCTTAACCTTGTTAGATTTGTCTACCTGAATTATTGAGAATGCCTCAGGACATATATTGCTTTGTTTTTAATCAAACATTAATTTCAGCACTCACCTGTTTCCATATAAAGCCCCATTCAGCTTCACTGTCGATGATCACCAAGTCAGCATGTCTCTGTTTGCAGAACTGCCGAGCGTCTTCCATGGCCATGTCTCGCCTATTCCGAAAATATTGATTCCCTTTCCATTCCAGCCACCCATCTGAAGTGGTGTTATAATCTGTAAATGTATGTATAGTTGACACATCTTAATATGTGTAATTATGCTAGATGTGTTGTTTTTTGTTATTGGATTATTTGCCATAGCTACAAACTTCTCGCATAGTCCTTGATTCCAGCTCTTCACACCTGTTTTATCTGTCATCACCACACCTGCTTTCACTTAGTAATCACTGCCCCAGTATTACCTGGTTGTTTTCAGTTCTCCATGAGATTGTACTGATAGTTTCAGTATATTCCTGCTGCCTGGGATTACTGCATCTGTAATTAAAACTCAAATCTTGATTTAGGCACACTAAAGCTCATGGCTCCAGACACCATAATCACATCATCCGCATAAAGAAGATTCAAGACCCTGAAGTTTCCAGACCAAACACCCTCCTCTACACAACTGCACCCTAATAGCCTGTCCGTGAACACCACAACAGTGATGGAGACAAGGGACACTCCTAGCAGAGTCCTAACCACACTGAGAAAGAGCTTTACTCTACTTTGTTCCAGGAATGCTGACACAGCTCCTGATTTGGTAATGCATTGTTCAGATAACCTGTAAAAGTAACCCTCGCATCCTATAACCCCACAGCACCCACTACAGAATGCCTTAAGAAACAATCATAAGCCTTCTCCAGGTTCACAAAATGACTCCCGTAACACCCCTAGCAACTCTTCAGAGGTGAAAATTTTGTCTACTTTTCCATGAACAGGATGAAAGCCACACTACTCCATCTCAATACAAGATTCAGTAATTCATCTGAGCCTCCCTTCCAACATCCTGGAGTAAACATTACCAGCGAGGCGAAGAGGTTTGATTTTATGACAGTTGGAACACACTCTTCGGCCCCCCGTTTTAAAAATGGAAAACACCACCCGGGCTGCAACTGGACTGGCAGTGTCCCATATGTTTATGCATAGTGAAGAGACATGTCAACCATGATAGCCCCGCAACAGCCAGAGCCTTCAGCATCATATGGTGATACTTGTCCAACACTGGCACCCTGCACCAGGGTGCTTTTGATATCTGCCATGTTAATGGACTTGTCTGCCCCTATGACCTCAGACTGTCTCCTCAAAGGTGGACATGGTGGATGGGTTAAGAACATCCTCCTTTCATTGCCCAACAATATCCCCAGTTTTTGTCAGCAGTTTCCTACCCAAATATATACAATGCCAAGTACACTTATGGACCACCTTATGCTCCAACATGGTGTTTGTTATGGAAAAGCCTATTCCTGGTATGGAGGTCTAAGACTAATACGCCAGATTGGTTCAAATCAGGAGGTACCGTTCTGCCTAATCCCCACTTTCCAGATAATTATGTCATTACCCACATGATAGATTAACAAAAACTAGCTTTACTTAAATAAAAAAACTTAGTTGAATTTTAAGCATGAATGATTACCTAAATGGCATCTAGCAATAGTGATAGTTTAAGGTTCAAGTCCAAATTTGTTCATACAAGATTTTTATTTAAACATTACATTTTTCATATAATGTATACTGTATACTCTACTATGCTTGCAAAGTTTATCTAAAAACTATGGTTAATACATCAGTTAAGTACTTTTGCTCCTATGTTAAAATACTCTTAGCTGTATGCTGGTACAATATGCACTCACCTGGAGTGGCAGGGGGTGGAGATGGTTTTGGAGAGACACCTGGGAAGGAATCATTAACAGTGTTTGATTTATAATGCTGTACTACAGTAAATATGTTTTGTTGGTGAGCACCATAAAAAGTAGATAATATTGTTAAAAAAGTTATCACAACTTTAATAACAAGCAATTCAGTGATATAACCATATTTTACCTGTAGAGATCTGACAAATCCAGCTATTTTGTGTTCCACAATAATTATCATTCCATGAGCCATCCTTATTCCAGTCATGAGCATAAAATTCAACACAGTATTCCACATTGTTTTTATTGTTTGGCTCTCCATCATGCCAGTGGTTAAAGTTGACCTAATAATGAAAGCAAAATAAAACATACAATGATAAATACATTTCTTTAACTTTGAGCTCCAGGAACTACATGATGATTTGGCATACAAATATTAAGAGAGAAAAATATAAACTCACTGGTGACCCATCACTCCACACAAAGCCTGCTCCTCGGTCAGGCGCATGAAGTCCAATCCAATAACTTCCAGAGCTAAAAGGGAAACATATACAGTGCATGCTGTAAACTTTAAAAGCATGAACAAATAAAGGTTAATGCAAATACATATACATATATACGTACATGCATAAACATGTACACACCACACAAGCTTTATTTGTAAAGCATTTGGAACATTTGGAACAAAGTATTGTACAGTTACAGTCAATAGAACCAACAACAGTCATAATTCATAATGAAAAATTTAAAGTAAGCCCAAAACAGAAATATTAAAAATAAATATGCAAACAATTGATTGAAATCAATTTGTTTGCATTTGCATTTTTGTACCTGTTGGCCACCCTAGATTTTTATGTTAAACAAACATGTCATGTAAGCACCAAGAAGAGTTTACTGAACATTTGCCATGCCTTACAATGAAAATCTGTTGTGAATGCACTATGTAGAGAAAATCATTTTGTACCTCCTTGGCTCCATTTTCAGTTCTTCAGCGCTGTGGAAGCTGACCAAGTCTCCTCCAATCGCTCTGCAGAAATCTCTGGCTTCATACCAAGTCTTCTTTTTTGAATAAACTTGATACATCTTTAACACATGAAGCTCAACTATTATTATACACCTGTTTGGAAGTGCCTTAATTCTTCATTCAAGAGTGAACATGTTAACTTTGCCACCATTTACAGTAGTTTTATGAAATAAGTTTTTCAAGCTTCAAGTTCAGGAACTAGTCGTCAATATCTTGACTTTTAGTGAACATATTTGGACAAGGTAAACCTGTTGAACATTATATGACATCTGATTGGAAGAGGGAAATGGAATATTTTAAGCATCGTACAGTGTACAGATTAACAACATGGCAAAGTTATTTTATCACAATCGTTTTCACTATTAAATGACAAGTTTATCATAATTTTTACTTTGGTTTACTCTTATTTTCAGCAAACTAGTAACTTATTTAAAAGTTACACTATTCCTCATTTACAGTACAAAAGATTAATTAGATTATCTCCCAGATGGAGTACTTGTACAATCTCAAGTGAATATGTCTCTAACCATTTAATGTGCAGTTCTTTAAATAGATAATAGAGTTTGGTTTGTTGTTATGGTTCAGTTCTGAGTAAAAATAAAATTCATAAAAGCAACGATCGTTAACGGTGTGTAAATAACCAGTTTCAACAATTAGGAACAGCATAGTGTCCACAGACATAAATTATTCCTGCATAATAATTAATCATTAATAATGTGTTATAATAAATATCAGAGGTATTTTACCTTATAACACAAGTTTCTGGATTTGAATTTGGTCCAGCCTGATTCACATGTGGTGGAGGGAACAGTCGGTGGGGCAGGGGTTACAACAGCCCCCTCTGCCAGATGTTTGCAGATGAACTTCTCCCTGTTGGTACAAGGCAACACATCCCAGAGGCCTGCAAAACTCCCAGTTGCCATTGCAACACAACCCTGGATGTCCCCTTGTTTT
>JARVJN010002070.1:26589933-26602665 GCA_031763805.1 Argolebias nigripinnis
AATTCTGTACAGCACTTTGAGCTGCTTTTAGTATGAAGGGTGCTTTATAAATAAAATTGATTGATTGATTGATTGATATACTGTATATCAAATGTTGACCAACTTTCTCCTCTTACAAGATTACTTTAAACAAGAAAGGTCTTTAATCAAGACACGTTTGGTTGTAAAACTAAATGAAACCTGGTGAGCAACTTGTGTCAACATAATGATACCAAATTAGGCCCCAAAATACCCATGTTATGGTATAAAATAAGGAAAAATATGCACAAAGGCCAATAATAACTAAAACATTGCTCCTGTATGCTGATGACAAACTCCTATTATTGAGTGCTTGTCATTACTGACAGTTTTATTGGAGTCATGTCTACATTTCTAATTTTATTTACTTATTATTTAACCTTTTTTTTTTACAGGTAGTTTCGTTGTCACAAGTATTCATTTTCAAGAGACCTGTTTGGGAGCAGATGGTGGAGGTTAAAAGCTTTGCTCAAGGGCCCAGAGTGGGGCAAATGAGGATGGAGGCAGGTGTGGGTGTACATACAAAAACAAATGCACTAATTAATCTTTTGAAAAAGAGCTATAATCTCAAGGAAAAAGAGATCATGGTTACCGGTTTGAAAAAAAAGAAGAGTTTTTTTTTTTTTTTTACCCATATGGTTTGTCGCGCCTATGATTTAAAGATATTGTGTAGAGAAGCTGTAGAACTTCAGACTTTTTTACTGCATTGTATCTGTACTGGTTATCAACAGTAAGCGATTTTATGTACATGTCTGATTTGGAAAGTGTTTTTGAACCATAAAGTGTCAACTTTTCATTGAATTTTGATATCCTTTCTGGAAGTCTGATAAGATCCCTTTTAAGATTGATTGTAGCATTTATCTCAGTAAAAAAAAAACATTATATTTTGACAGTTTTGATCAAATGTAAAGTCATATTATTCACTCCATCCACTTAGACCTTTACTATTATATGCCTTAAAATGTGTAACACAAAATAAATAAAAATAATGATATATGTTTAGAACAGGATGTTGTGAATTCTGAATTATGTTTATCTAGAACATAAATCAGTCATTCAAATCCTGAGTCCTTCTTGCCTATAAAAATGAAAGGCGCAGTAAACTAAAGACGGAGGCAGGTTATGGAGTGCATGGTGGACTTTAAGCTTGGACTTGCAGATAAGAACTCACAACCTTGGCTCAGTTCATTCTGCTAATTCAAGCTCAAGCTGTTAATCTGAGGGTTAGATTGTCATCATGTTTTAAGAATCTTGTTTTTTTTCTTGTTCCCTGTTTTGTGGTTCGATTCCCCAGACATGAAGCAGTTAGTTGTGTGGCTGTCAGGTAAGAGTTAAATTTCAATTTTAAGTTTTTAATACTTCATACAGCAGTCAGAACGGATAAGATGGATAATGTAGTCACTTGTGACATGTCTTTGTGATGACACTACTGTTACAGTATTTGTAGCCATTGCATCTTGTTGTCCCGAGGGGAACTTTAGCTGCACATCTGGAGAATGTCTGCCTGCTCGACTCGTTTGTGATTTTAAGAAGGACTGCAAAGATGGTTCAGATGAGGAGTACTGTGGTAGGTTGCCCATTTAGCATAACAATAACCAATTTAATATCACCCTCTTTGCTTTTAATAACCTCTACATGACCCAGTGCACAACAACTGAGTGACTACTGTATCTTGTTGTAGATGTAGATTGCTCTTTAACTGAAAGGGTGGCAGTTCAGTTTCTGGCTTTTTGAGTAACGTATAAATGTCTTAGAGGAGCATGGTGACCTTTAATAAAACTGCATACCGTATTTTTTGGACTATACGGCGCACTTAAAATCCTTTAATTTTCTCAAAAATCGACGAGCCTTATAATCCGGTGCGCCTTATGTATTTATTCTGGCTATACGTACTGACCTCGCACCAATTTTATGTGATACAACTGAACAATGTTGAGAGTTATTGTGAATAAATTGAATAAAGTTTGACTTATTTGACTATTTTGGTTCGCTTAATGCCCCTTATAATCCAGTGTGCCTTGTACAGTAGTCCGAAAATTACGGTACTTAAAAAACAACAGCTGTGAATGAGCTCTAAGTTTCAAGGCATTTCAGCACTTTCTAGACTCAACGTTGTGCGTATTTAATTATCATCAAGGCTCATGCAACTTTGAAGATGACACCTGCGGTTGGCGTGACACAAGCGACTCAAAGTACAAATGGAGGTGGCAGATGGCAAACATTACCTCCATACCAGGACAGGATCACACCACAGGGAGCCCTTGGGGTAATTATAATTATTGTCCTCTTATCTGTAAGACCCAAGTGGTGATGATCTTCTTACTGGAATTTTGTTGACTGGACACAGGGCACGTCATGCATATAGATGGTACACAAGGAGGTATGTTTTCCAATGCTTATTTGGAGTATTCTGTAAACCGCACAGCTGGTCTAGGATGTCAAATCAGGTAATTAAAATTATTATTTGAAGTGTCTGTTTCACAGTTAATAACTTTGTGTAAGCTGGAACAAAATGTGCAAATATTTGTGTATACTGTATATGTTTCAGATTTTGGTACCACATATATGACCCCAAACCTTCATCAATATCATTATCAGAGCTTATTGTAAAAATGATTTCCGGCAACTATGTGAAAACCTTGCTGGAGATTTCTAAGAGCAGGACAGATGGTTGGGAAAACGCCACAGTGTTTGTTGGTAACTATCCAGGAAGCTACAAGGTTGGTGAAGTTTCTCGCATTTTATATCTAAAAAAGCTACGTCTGGTCCTCTGGACATTCAAAAAACAAAACAAAACAAAGCAAAAAATTGTAGAAACGTTTCGTCTTTTGTCCGAAAGGCTTCCTCAGTCTGAGATGCTGTATTTTATAGTTTTGTTCCATTTCATGTAATTATCTTGTCGTCTCCTAACGTGGCTTTCTGTGCTTCATTTGCACTACATATTCACTCCAGGCAACAATAAAGCATCGTAAATTTTATTATTTCACTTCACATTATCAATGGTGGAAAAAGCTTCAAGATGAACTCTTTGACCTACGTAGTCCAAAAACAAAACTCAGATTGTATGTTAATAATCCTTAACAGCTCTAAGTTAGTCAAACAAATCTCAGAGTACAGTAATTGTTCCAGATAAGCTCATGTATATATGCATAATATTGTGTGACATTTCCCTCCAGAAAATTGCTACTTTGTAAAGAAACTGTAATGATATACCCAGATGCATGCTCATGCATGCATGTAATGATATATCTTTGTTTCAAGAGAAAAAATAGTTTTTATTCTTACCTAATAGCATCTGTAGAAAATGAGATAGACTCATATCCCCATGTGATCATAACAAAGACCTGTTCACATCACCAAAAGCAATGGAATATATAAATAAATCACGTTGATTTTTTTCAGAAGAAATATATGTTGTTGTTGGGGTTTTTTTTTTTTTTTTTTTTGCACAGCTGCTGTTTTTATTCAGTCCTGCATTTATGGACTCTATGGATGTGATGCTGGACGATATCAGCTTTGAGAACTGTGGAGAGGAAGACATCCCAGAAGGGTCAGACCGCCTGTCGTGTAATTTTGAAAAAGATACGTGTTCATGGTACCACGACTACACAGCTAGTCTGATGTGGAAGAGAAGCAATGGGATATATGATGATATCCCTGGAAATGGTAAGAATCCAGTTTTAATGAAAGAACTGAGATAACAAAGCCATCAGTTTATTTTAGATTACACTGTAATGCAGAAACTGTTCTTTATTTTATTGTTATTTGTTTATGGTTTGGGCATAATTGCCTTGTATCAGTCAGAAATAAAAAATATTTTAAACAATAACACTGTTATCATAACCTCACAAAACATTCAGGTCCCTCATTTATAATATTAATACTGTATACTTTTACAATCATACATTTTACAGTATTTTTGTATTTTTATGCCAGAAATGACATTAGGATGCCCTTTTTTTAATTGTTATATTTTTCCTAATTTGAATAACAATCTCAATTCAGGTTTAAAAAAAACTTCTAAAGACAGCCATCTTGAAAAAAGGCAGCTATTGTTTTTCCACATGAATACCTTGGTTTTAGGAAATCGTGGTTCTAGCAAATTGTTCGTGCCAAATTTCAAGCTTGTATCGCAAAGTGAATGATTGTTTCCCTAATCTGCGGCACTATAATTATATTATTTGACAAACATTAAAAAAATTACTTTTACTGAAAACTGATTTTCTTTTATAGGCTACTTTATGTTCATAAAAGCTTCTTACAGCCTGAATGTATCATCAACGGCTCGGCTCGTCAGCTTCCCCCAACCTGCAGGTCAAACTATATGTGTGAGCTTTTATTACTACATTTTTGGAAACAGCATTGGTAGGTGTTTCAGCTCTGTTAACAAAACCATATAAATCCAAATGTTTCATGTTTTTCCAATATGTCCATATTCCTATATGATGTATCTATATAGGCTCACTGAAGTTTATTGCAAAGCGCTCCGGTGAACCAGAAACAGTTGTGTGGATGCGAAGTGGAACTCAGGGGAATAAATGGAGATTTGCAGATCTGACCTTCAACAGTGACAAACCCATACAGGTATTATGAATATTATTTAATTTGTTTGTTGTTGGATGGTGGCAAGTTTTTTCTCTCTCACATATTTCACTTAAAAAACAAGCATTTCATTTGCTTTATTGTCTAAATTTGATGGAAGATACCCAAATGACAATTTTTTTTCTGTTATTTGCTTGTGAGGGACTTCTTGACTTTTATTTGAAACTTATAAATTATCGCTTTTTTCTAATTATGTAGTCAAATAATTGAACCAATCTCTTCTCCAGTTCATTATAGAAGCTGTGGTGGGGGGTAAACAAGGAAGCATAGCCATTGACGACATTGTGGTGTCCGCCAGTGTGAACGGCTCCTGTCCACCTGAAAGGGAGTGCACCTTCCAGGGCTCTCTGTGTGGCCTGCAGCCCCAACCATCTGCAGACTTCAGCTGGAACCGGATCACTGGGGTATCCCAACCAGCCAATTCTTCAGGTCCCTCTGAAGATCACACTCTGGGGACAGAGCAAGGTTTGCGGCCCCATGGAATAGATAGTCTATAGCTCATTTGTGCTTGCTGCTGTGTGCTATACTGTAGTGTCTCATCTGTGCAGGTTATTACCTGAGTGCCGAGTTGTGGAGGCACTCTGTGGGGTCCAGAGGCTCTATGATGACTGCAGAGATGGGGCCCACCCCTTCTCATGGGGAATGCCTGATGTTCTGGTACTACATGGATGGTAGAGGAGTGGGTGAACTTAGTGTTTACATTCAAAGTACTGAAAACTATGAAAGCCCCACCAAGCTGTGGAGCAGAAGAGGTGACCAGGGGGCAAACTGGAGACACGGAAGAGTGACGCTTTTCAGCCCTGTTACGAGTTACCGGGTAGGTACTGGTCAAATCATCTGGTAATGATCTCTGGATAAATGTGCAGGTTAAGAACCATCTTAAATTAAGGCTAAATTTTCCCGAAGGTTTATAACACAACATTTTCTTGGTTGGTTAACTGATCCTTTCACTTTGTATATAATACTGTAATTTGTTTGATTACAAAGCATATGCAATATCACCATTTGTAAGCTTCCTCTCTTTGTAAAGTAAGTCTTGCTGATCCGAAATAAGCAACATGTAAAAACACAAGACACCATTGATATTTACTGTTTCACTCACAGAATTATTATTAATTTTAGTAAAAACATAGATCAACAATAACACAAACCTCATATTTTCTGCACAGTCGTGTAGACCTAATGAGTAGAATATTACGCTGAAGTAAAAATCATTTGCAGGTGAAGGTTCTCAGTCAACCAGGAGTATGGGGAATCCTAAGTTAATTTGGTGACTCCAAGTGAGTTTGTCGCTCTGTTTGACAGATGGTTTTTGAAGCAACAGCTGGAGATGGACCAAGGAGAGACATTGCCATAGATGACATCACAGTCTTGAACGGTGTCTGTCCTCCAACAGGTCACTGATCGTTGTAATTGTCAAGCAGACGTGTTAAGAAGCTGATTGTTGCTGTGTTTGTATATTTACGGAGTATCTGTTGTATTTCTTGAAGGTTTTTGTGACTTTGAGATGGACTTCTGTGGTTGGGTGAACAGTCCTCCACCCGAGTCAGGAGTGGACTGGGAATGGCTCTCCGGTGAAAGTGAGGGTCAGATGGTTCCAACGAGGGATCACACAACAAATTCTGCTCTAGGTACTCAACCGTATTATTGTAACAAAACTTTTACTGTTAAAAATTGAAGTAATCCTGAAGTCACTGGGGGGGGGGGGGGGGGGATCAGTCAGGTAAAGTAAAAACTAATATTTTCTCATTTAGGTCCTTGTTACAGTAAATCTTGCCACGTTTGATAATTTGAAGTGTTAAGTTTTGATCATATTCCCAATGTGTGCTTTATTAATATTAATGTGCCCAAGGACAAATTTTCTCTCAATATTTTATGATGCATTTTGTCTCCGCAGGCCACTTTGCCTTCTTTACACCCTTTAGGTCTAATAAAGAAAACAGTGCCCGACTGAAGAGTGAGTTCATGGATGGAGCGTGCCTGAAGATCTGGCACCATGCTAAAGGGTGGTACTATAATAGTGAGTACAATCTTTTACTTTTTGATTTTGAGTGTCAGACTGTGTCTACTTTAAGATGTGACAGAAAGCTTTTAAACCTGTTGGAGTTTATCAGAAAACCTTTGCCCTCGTTACTGATACAGGCCTTCATCAAAGACGTATCTTTATATCCAGAGTGCTGTATAACAGCTGTTTGAGCAGGCATCAAATCAGACACGTGCTCTACGTGACAATTCTTCAGCACAAAATGAAGACCGGTCATCATTTCTGATTTTTCCATTTAGCTTTATGTGGCGTCAGAAAACACCAAAGACAGACGAACAGAAAATTTAACCTTTTACACGTTTTACACAAAGATTTAGGCTATCCAGAAACACCCAAAACGTTATGAATGAGTTACAGAAAATGCTTGTCAGAGATTTCCGCTGCACGGAGCCTCCAGGTGAAATTAAATTCTTGCTAAAGTAAAAAGAGGAACAAAGTACAAGTATTCAAGAAAAAATGTTTGCTAACGTCTTTGTTTCACTCGTGAATTATTTAGTTTTTCCAACATTTACACTTAGTTCTCCACTGATCTGTGCACCGTGGCTCTCAGAGGTTTGGCTGTTTTATCCTCACAATGAATCAGATGTTTTGAAAGGAGTTTTGTCTGCTTTGAACACAGCCGTGGAGACGTGTTTGAGTTAGGGGTGCTGGAAGTTTGTGTGAATTTATATAACCATAAACACCCATATGAAGAATATCTTAAAAGTAAATATTTGCAGTGAAACTTGTTGTCTTATATGAATATGGACATTCATCGGGGAGTTGCAGCACTATCTACCCTACTTCCCAAAGACTTGGGTTTGAAGTACACCCAACACAACTATTGTTGTAGCCTTACTCTTGATTTGTCCTGATCGAGATAGTGTCTTTTAATGATTGATTAGTTGTCCTTATTACTGTAGGCTATAATAAATGAAAATATTTAACACAGATTCTGAAGGATTTTAAATTCCCTGTTTGACTCTATATTCTTTTTATTTATTTCAATTATTTCTGCCAACATTTCTCATATTAAATAAATGTAAATTTGCCATTTTTCTGTATAAAGTATTTTTATTCCAAATGCTGGTAATTGTTTCTCTGCCTGATGTAAATAATTTCCTCACAAACAACCGAAGTGTGGTTGATTAATCACACCATATAATATCACTTTATTTATAAAGCACTCAAAACAGCAACAAGGCCAACCAAAGTTCTGTACAGCAGAAACGAACAAGCAAAGCACACAGTAAAGAAATAAAATAAAGTAAAAATAAAAATATAGATATGAATGGAAAAAGATAATAACTAAATGGCTAACACTGTAGAATACATACAAGTTCAGCACAAATCACACTGTGTCAAAAGCCAGGGAAGAAAAGTGGGTTTTTAAGCGAGACTTAAAAGCAGTGACATGCAGTGGTAAGTTCCACAGTCTTGGACCTGCAACAGAGAAAGCCCTGTCACCTCTGAGCTTACGACGGGTTCCTGGAAACAAAAGAAGCATCTGATTCACTGACCTCAGAGAGCACTGTGGGACATATGGCTGCAGCAGAGTAGCAAGATAAGAGGGGCAGAAATGTTCAGTGATTTAAAAACATATATAAGGATTTTGAACTGAATTTGAAAGTGAACCAGGAGCCAGTGCAGGGAGGCCAAAACTAGTGTAATGTGCTCTCTTTTGCCTGTACCAGTTAAAAATTGGGCTGCAGCATTTTGTACCAGTTGTAGTCGTGCAATGGATGTCTAACTGATACCAAACATAAGCATATTGCAGTAATTGTGCCTGGATGTATGAACACATGTATTACAATCTCAAGGTAATTTTGGGACAGTATGGGCTTCAGTTTAAACAGTCGCCTCAGCTGGAGAAAAAAAACAGGATTTAACAATCATGTTTACATGACTGTTATGTTTCATGGAAGGATCCATTAGCACTCCTAGAATAGTGATTCTTTGTTTCTCTAAGGGAGAGGTCGATACCATAGTTCTTGATCATGCCATTAGGAGGGAACAACGTGACTTCAGTCTTCTTCTCATTAAAGCTTAAGACATTTGAAGACATCCAGTCTCTGATGTTGGCCAGGCAGTCAAGAAGTGGTTGAATAGAATGTGCACCACTGTGCTTCATAGGGAAATAAATTTGACACTCATTGGTGTAGAAATGAAAGGGTATGTTATGTTTATGGAAAATAGCACCTAGTGGCAGAAGGTATAAAGAAAATAGAAGAGGACCCAGGGTGGACCCCTGCGGTACCCCCCACAGAAAAGCTGCCAATGATGAACTAAAATCCTTAATGCTGACACAAAAGGTTCTGTCAGAGAGGTAGGATCCAAGCCATTTGAGGGTTGAACCTGTGATGCCCACCCACTGCTCCAGCCTAGAAATGAAGATATCATGGTTGATGGTGTCAAAAGCAGATGCAAGGTCTAACAGGACAAGCAGCACAGAATATCCTGGCTATGAAATTGCCATTAAAAACCTTCAGTAGAGCAGTCTCATTGCTGTGGAGAGATTTAAAGCCAGATTGGAACACCTCTAAAATAGTGTGATCCTCCAAGAAAATTTCAACTGAGACAAATGGGAGTCTAGGGATAGGCCTGAAGTTAACACGACTGAGGGGTCAAGGTTAGGTTTTATTTATTTATTGGCATGTTGTAAACATGTGGAAACATTAACTGTAACTGAAGGTTATCTTGTACATTATCATACATCAAACTTTTTCCTCTTTCTTCAAAAAAGGCGTTCAATCAGAATTATTTTGATTTATCATGTCCTGGACGACTGAGAATCTTCACCAGCATCCTCTTTCTTCCTCAGTAGGTACATTTGTGATTGTTTTTGGTGCTTTCAGGGCCCTCAGACTTTAAACTAACGCTGTTTATCAATGAGACGGGTGTACTACGTCCACTGTTCAATACTAGTGGTTATACGAACAACACGTGGATCCAAGATGGAGTGGAGTACAGTGCATCAGGTCGTCATCAGGTATTTGTGTAATGCTCCTCCTTATTTCATTCTATTCTTCAAACAAAATCCCTCTTTAATTGCGGTGATTACTTTTCTTCTGTCTTGGTGCACAATAATAAAAGTAATTAAATTAACAGATTATTTTACAAGTGTGGTGTCCAGCCTCAGGAGACGGAAGTTTCTCCCTGGATGATGTCCACATCATCCGTGGCCAATCCTGTGATGGCAGCATCCTCACCACTACACCCAACCCCACCACCACCACCACCAGTGCTCCTGACTGCACCATGGACTGCACATTCGAAGAAGGTGAAGCTTGCAGAAAGAAACATACAAAAGAGCCATTTAATCTTAAATTGTTTACATAATTTAGAATACGTATTCTACCATTTATCTTAGCTCATATTACATATTTTTATAGTACAATGTGTATTTTGTGAAGCAGGTTTCTGTAACTGGACCCAGGAGGTCAGAAATGATATGAACTGGACTCTGAGTAATGGACTTCAAGTGGACGAGCCATGGAACGGACCTCTGTATGATCACACTGTCGGAAATAATCAAGGTCTTGAATATTAATGATAATTATATATATAAACACACACACTGATGTACATTCAAAACTACCAACCTGTAAAAGTCAGACCTGATTACTAATTATTTTTCTGCCATTCCTAAAGAAAATAAACATTTAATTAATTTATTACTTTATATATAAACAAAGGGCTCAACAATTTCAACACCTATAACGTTTTTATTTGTTCTAACAGTCTTGCAATTTTGATCTTTCTCTCTGACGTTGCAAAAATAATAATTATATGTCCTAGTTATTTATATGGCAGTAATAAGTCAATTTGTGTGTGTTTTAGGACATATAAGCCATGCATAATTCTCTTAATGTCATTTTTAATTTTATTTCTTTTTTTTATAAGTGATACTTTCCTTAATTTAAAACTGTTGATGCTTTGTGTTTTCTTTTCCATCTTCTTCTGGTCTTCATCTTTTCCCACCTGTAAGGTTTCTTTTTGCTGCTGAATGGTTCTGGATCAAAGGATGATGAGAAAGCTTCCATCTCTGTCCCGGTCGTCAGTCACTGGTCTCAAAGTTGTGTTGAATTTTGGTACTACATGCTCGGACCTTCAGTATCCAGTCTGAATCTACTGGTTAAAAATGTATGTGGTCAAGGTGACTCGCTCTATGACCATGATGTTGAAACTCAGCGTTTTACTTATTATTCACTAATTGTTTGGTTTAACGTAGGAATCCTCTGAGGTGTTAGTCTGGACTCGTCAGGGAACACAAAATCCAGAGTGGATGAAAGCAGAAGTAACCCTTAACGTGGCCACGATGCTTCAGGTAAACCTCAGGTTGAGTACAAACTGCATCTGCTGATGTTTGATATTATCTTTAAAATAATGCACAGTTCTATTTGGCATAATTTGTCTGTCTTTCATGGGAAACAATGTTTTCTCTTATGCAATTGTATGTATTCACTGGTACTGATAAAAACTGAGTAAAGCTGCTAATTTGTGCTAATGAATTTATTTTTTATTTGATTAGAAAATAGTTGACAGCTTTAGGATTAATTTGAAGAAAATGTCGTTTTCCCAGAAAGATAAAGTCTGTACATTTCATATAAAATGTTTTTTTAATCTCTTTCATATTCCATCTTTGATAATAGATAATGTTTACTGGACACAGAAACACACAGAGCCAAGGATTTATAGCCATTGATGATGTTACAGTGAGAGGAGGAGCCTGCAGCATTCAGAGTATGTAAACACTTTATTAACAGCAGCATAAATCATAAATTTAGTTGTTAAAATTTGCCATTTATTGATGAATTTCCTTTAGATTTGTGTGGATTTGAATCGGGCTCATGTGGCTTTGAGAACAGCGTTAATCATATGGGTCAGTGGGGGCGCAGAAGGGGATCCAAACAGCACGGGGATCACACGTATGGAACTGAAAATGGTAGGTGCCGATCTGTACTAAAATTAAAATAAAATGCAAAAGTAAAATATGGTAGATACCATGAGATCAGTACTAGTCAGTATGTCTTGCTTGGTTGTAATAAATGCTGCACACTAAAAACTGCTGGCTTCTTTTGATAATTGAATGGGTTGAAGCTGTTGGGCTGTATGTAAATTGCACCGGCCTGCCCAAATGTTGGGTCCCAAAGTTTCACTCAGTGGTTGGATCGAAGCTGAGCTTTGTCGTTCTTCATAGTCCTCCATTTGTAGCTAAATCAAATCTGATTGGATCTCTACTTTTGGATGTAAAAAGTACATTTAAGCTTGTAAAACCAACTTGTAAGAAGATATTTATCCTAGTAGGTTTTGTTACTAACTTTAATTTGCACTACACATTGAGTTTGGTACCCTAAAATAACATTAGCCATCCAATGCTAGCAGGCACAAACAGAAATTGAAATTTTCTAAAAACTTTGATTTCGGGTTGTTCATAATAATGCAACTTATTAGTAGCTTCAACTCAACAAATTTGTAATTTTAAACCAACTACACACAGTGGTGGACAAAGTACTCAATTCTAGTACTTAAGTAAAAGTATTGATACTCATTAGCCAAATCTTACTCAGCTACAAGTAAAAGTTGCTCAGTCAAAAGTTTACATATGTTAAAGCACTGGAGTACTTACTTTTGAAAATACTGATTCAAAAGTACATGCATTGGAAAAAAATACTCAAGTGTTTAAAAGTACAAATTATATTTTCTAATATCAGTACAATGCTGTATTGTTTTGAGTGATTTTACAGCACTTGTAACTCTCTGAAACCACCTGATGATGTATGTAGACAACAACTTAACACAGGAGAGGAAACAGTAATGCTGATAACTGAAAGTACTGCCATACTTAAATATAGAAGCTTACAAAACAATGAATGTTCTGCACAGATGAATCTAGTATAATACCTGAATCAACAACTGGCCGACTGCACTTAAGGAAAGAAAAACAGCAACAGCGGGTTGCAAAGCTGAGCCAAAAGGAACGATTAACAAGAAGCTTCCTAGAAATGTAGTGCAGTTGAAAGCACAATATTTGTCTTTGAAATGTAGTGGAGTGGAAGTTACAAGTTCCCAAAAAACACAAATAGTAA
>JARVJN010002070.1:26725238-26746555 GCA_031763805.1 Argolebias nigripinnis
GGAGGCAGAGTAAGCTCGCTTAAAAAGAAAAGTCTTTAAGCCTTGTTTAAAGTCAACCAGAGACTGTGGAGCTCTCATGTAGTCAGGGAGGGAGTTCCAGAGGCGGGGGGAAGCCACACAGAATGCCCGGTCTCCCATGGTCCTTAATTTGGTTCGTGGAATGTGAAGGATATTACTGTTCTGTGATCACAGAGACAAAAATAGTAATAATCTTGAAAATAAGATGCATTTCATCAGTTTTTTTTTCCTTTTTCTTCTGGAAAACAACCAGAGACGAGTTTATTTAGGATTCCCAAATCTATGCATGTCCAACTTTATTTACCTTCAACAAAGTTGGGTAACATCTTTTTCCAGAATGCCAAATCAAGAATTTGAAGCAGGCTGTATAGAGAACTGGGGAGTATGTTTTTAAAGACTGATAATATGGACAGTGTTTTTCAGCCTTTTTCTTGTTGCAGCATAGTTGGCACGCTTGATTAAAAAATGTCTTCCCAATACTATTGGGGCATAAGGCTGGGTGGTTAGAGCAGTCGTCTGTGTCACTGGATTGTTTGTATAGATCTAGTAGAGCTGTATGAATGGGTCAATGAGGGCACAGATTGTACTGTAGTGTAAAGTGCTTTGATTATTTTGATAAGGCCATATACAAAGTACAGTCAATTTACCATTTACTGTTCAGTAAAATAAGACAAGCTTTCTGTAAACTGGCTCTTTTGACAGTACATTTGTTTGCTTAAATATCGAGGGGGGGCTTTTTGCAGTCTTTAAAATCCAGCACTGAAACATGACAACTTAAGCAAAAACATTTTTGCCTTTCTTAATCCAAATGTTTTCAATGTATTTGTCCAAGATTATTCATTTAAAGTCAAGTGTCACTGATAAAATGCAGTTTTCATAAACTTACTGTTTTCTTTTAAGTTAAGATATTGGGGGCCGGCCAGAGATTATCCAAGGGCCATTTTGGCCCTTGGGCCATATGTTACCCACCTACACAGACTGCAGCTAGTTAATGACTCAAGCTTCTGTCTAGATTTCTTTGTTTACACTGAGTGCACACCTGCATTTCAGAATGCATCAATCTGGTAAACTACTGGAGTAAAGTCTTTCAAACTATCCCATTTTACATAGTTCACGATAATTTCTTAAAGCTTTGAGTTTGTGATGAGTACCTTTAAACCACAGGAATATTTTATTTAACTCTTTCATAGTTATGGATAATTTAGTATCAGCTTAAGTGTTTTAAAGTGACACAAATTAGAAGAGAAACTCGACTTTTATCTTTTCAGTTCGCAGACCGATGAAATTTTAGGCCGCGTCATGGCGGCTTGTCTTGTTCTCCGTCCACCTGTTATTAAATACATCAAAGCGTATAGCCGACAACCGTTTGTTAAAATCTGCATCAGAACCGGTTAAGCTAACCCCACAGAAACCAGCCTCTCACCACTTTCAAGTCAAGGACGCCATCATCTGCTTCTTCTAGCAGACTGACGAACTTCATGGTGAGGAGCCCCAAACTTTTTTCATGGCGACTCGGGGTCGAGCGAACAGTTGTCTCCGTCGTCTCAATCTCCATCTTCTCTACAAAAGAAGTGTTCGCTACTTTTTTTTAAACTCAGCTACCTCAACTAAAAAAAAAAATCTAAAATTTCTCCTTGTTAGCAGACGCCTTCAGTTACCTGAACTAGACGACTGCTGCCTGTTGTCGTTTTAAAATTAACGTACGTTAGGGGACAGTTGCCACGGCAACGCCCGTCCCCTCCCTTCTCCAGGAAGCCCCGCCTTGATTTAGTTTGGCCACGCCCTCGAAGTGATGGACATGATTTGGCCAGCTCAGGATTTGGCTAATAAATCAATATACAATACTCACACACCTACAATAATCAAATAAATTAATAAAACTATGATTTCACTTGAATTATTGACTTTAAATATACCTTTTTAAATAAAAAATATCAATGCAAGGTCAAGTAATCCTGAATAAAAAAATACTACGGTACTTCAATTTTATATATATTTTTTAAATATTTATCATTTACATTGCCATATATATGTAACAAATGTATAAAGATTTATTTGAACCATGTAGCAACACTGACAGAGTAAATATTTACCATGCTGCCATGCAGTCAGTTGGTTTTTATGATTTATTTGACTGAAATAACTAAATTCTTGTGGACTGAGCTCGGATATGTTTTTCTCTTCAACTAACTTAATGATTGTGTCACTAAATAAACCATAAACACTTTTTTATGGCTGGAACTTGCACCCTTAATTTCACATTATTATAAATTACATACACCAGGACATTTATTCGACAAATCACGTTGAAGTGTAACAAAAAATATCTCATTTCTACAAAAATATATTACTATTTGAAAAATGTATTTACAAATATTAACTGCCCAGCGTTTTAGCTCCTCATATTTTATGTGTTAAAAGTCTTTTAGCACGCTGGTGAGACGTTTCATTTTCTCCTCCATGATTTTCTTGTTAGCCTCCGTCTCCTTAAGAAGTTGACGCATTTCCTCCTCCACTTCAAACACCTGAGGAAGAACAGATACGTTTAGCTGCAGACAACACAAAGAAGAACAATATGAAAAGTGTGACAGCAGAACTTTCACAGTCATCAAATAGTCAAGGATTTCATTATCTATTAAAAAAAATCTAAATTATGGCATTAATCTTCTGCTAAACCCTTATTTTCAATAAATGGTGGGTAAAAAAAAGATGCTGAAATAAAGCCATCCTCTCACTGAAGTAATCTGTCTTATTTCCAATGAAACATTAACCCAACAGTGACGAAAACAACAAAGGCTTTGATTGAAATTTGTGTGGCGCGCTCTCATTCAGCCCAATAACCAATAATCACTTTCACAGCTCCTCGCCTGTGATCTGTCACAGCAGACAGTTGAACAAAGTCACATCTCTCAAACACAACGACAAACAGCCGCTGTTATTCTCTACAACCAGGAGAGAAACCATTAGGAAGAACACGGACTACAGTTTACCTTCTGATGAGCTCGTTCTATCTGTTTTTGTTTTTCATTAGCCAGCTGAAGGAGCTCTGCTTGATGCGCAGCCTGGACAGACTCCAGTTGTCGACGGAAAGCATCGTCCATACAGCGCAGCTTTTCCACTGCAGCTCTGCAAAAGAAACAACTAATTAAATATATTATATTCTGCAAACGCTAACATTACTGCTTAGGCTGCCTAGGATCAAATAAACAAACATGTTTTACAGATTAGGCTAAATGATTAACTTAAAACTGAGGTGGAAACGTTTAATCTTGAGTTATGATTTTAAATAAGTGAAGCTGCTGCTCCAATATTCAAAACCAAAGAGATAGACATGTGACCCAGAAGAATCTTAATTATAACAAACTGCTTGATAAGTTGCAGACCCAGAGTGAAGACATTACTTGTGCGCCTCTGCTGCTTTATTTCTTTCATCCAGCAGCAGGCGCTCCTTGGAATCGAAACCTTCCTTTGTCCGCCTCACTTGGCTCTCGAGCCGAGCGAGGAGCTCTGCCTTCTCCTGCCACTTCTTTTTGGAATCGCTAACAGAAGAGACGACAAGAAACAAAACGACAGGAGAAAGAACATGATTTCAGAAACGAATCGAGTTTAAGAGACATTTCAAGATTCTATACTTGTCAAAATTTCATGTGTTGTTGATTTTTGAGTAGTTTTAACATCATAACAACTCATTGTGTTTAATTTACAGCTCTTTTTACACTGGATGCATTATCTGTATGTTGGTGTGAAATTACTGGAATTTGATTTTTCAGTTCATCTTGTCAGAAAAAACACACCAGCCTTTTACCACAAGATATTTTTTTTAACTTGAACACTAATTTGTTTTAAGTCATTTACACATTCTTCTCAGTCCAGCATTAGATCAACATTTTATTGTGACACTTTATAAATGAGGCTGTATGATGCTTGTTAACTAAACAGCTAAAACTGTTACATTAATTATTTTTTTTTTTAATATGCTGTTACAAAGTAAGAACGATCAGTGTTTCCTGTTCCTGGAAGTTTGCAACCTTAGTGGCAAATACATAAATAATTAAATAAAAACCAAGACATTGTGATGGCTATGTGAAGTTCTTTACATCTGAAAGACTCTGCATATTTGAACAACTTTTAGAAAAGTTGCTTTATATTTTTCAGAAAATGCATTAGTTCACAAACTCTGGAAAGACATGTTTTTCAATGCTCTGTTTTCTTGTTTCTATGTCTATCCAAACCTTAAAAATACAAAAATCTAACTCCCATACTATTCAAGACTACAAAAAACACTGGTAGATAGATGTACTTGTACCTTGTGTCCAAACAATTTAATGAAATAAAACAAATAAATGAACATTTTTTAGTTTGTAGTTGGACTCTTGCCTGTAAACTCTCCTGATCTCCTCGAGCTCTGCTTCCTTGTCTTCCAGCTGCTGTTTCAGCTCCTCCTTACGCAGACTCAGATGTTCCAGCTGCTCCTTCAGCTCAGCCTGTTGGCCCAGTTCCTCCTCCAGCTGCTGCTGGAGCTTCTTCTGGGCCTGCGCAGCCTCCTCCCTCGACCTACGGATCCGATCGTCGCGCTCCTGCAAGAACTGAATGTCAGGAAGATGGAGGGTGAAAACAAACTTAGTGCGTCTAAAAGTAAAGACAGGAAGCTGCAGAAACAGAGAGACTGAACCTGTGGAGCTATTTGACTTTTAATAAACTAAAGTAGATGAACAACAAACTAAACAGCTCCTCTGATGAGTATTTCTAAATCTGCTGGGTTCAATCTATGGAGCTTATATAAAAAAAGATTAAATAAAGAAGAAGCTTCCTGGGACCTCTTTAAGTTTGCGAATGGTCTCAGTCTGGTCTTCCATGATTTTGGTTTTGATTTTAAGAGTGTCCTGGTCCCTCTCGTTCTGTTTTCTCTGAGCCTCCAGCTCAGCGGTCAGAGCCTCAATCCTGGCCTCCAGACGACCACGATCCTGAGCCAGTGATGCACCTGAGCAAGAGGAATGTATAAAATCAGAAAACGTATCATGTTTTTTCTTTGTCTTAAATAAACCATGCCTTTCGGTTAATATTTTGATTTAGTGAAATTCATACATACAGTATATCTATTAGAATAATTGATGGCTACAGTTCTGAACTAATTATTCTAGCTTTGCCTCATCCCTTCATGTTTTTGCCTCAAAGTAGAACTTTAGCTGCTTCATCTGTTCATTTCCAGTCCTATCCCTCTACCTGAATATTTTCAGAGAATAATGTAAACAAGCCAGAACTTTTCTGACTGTGTCTCCCACTAAAACCACTAGATGGTGAGAGATACTTGCTACAAAGAGAAAAATAAACTACTGGCTCCACATTAAATTTTTTAAAGGTCTCACAAGCCACTGCATTATAGATGGAACCATAATAAACAATTAAATGTGTCTTCAGAGTCTCTCCTGTGCTGTAAAGCTGACTCAAAGTGAATCACACATGTCCTCCAGAATCTGTCACCTTGCTGAGCGAGCTCTTGGCCCCAGATCTTCCTCTCAGCTCGGAGGCCGTCTATCACCGACTCCTGAGCTGAGAGCTGAGACACGAGCCGAGCCTGGTCTTTCTTCAGCACCTCGAGCTGCAGGCCCAGGCGCCGGCTCCGTTCCACCTCTCCTTCCAAGGAATGCACTCGGTTCTGGCAGAGGAACAGACACAGGCAGAGTTAATGATGAACCTCTCTCTCTTTGTGTGGCGGCTGGCAGACGGTGAGGCAGCTGGACCATTCAGTATTCATAATGTCAGAAAGTGGTGTCTCTCTCCTGCACGCTCCCAGTGACCAGGTTTTGGAAAAAGGGAAACATCTGTTGCTACTCTGCTTGTAATATTTCAAATCCAATCCCACCTTGAGATCGCTGACGGCGTCTTTCTTGGATCTGATTAGCTCAGAGATGCGGCTCTTCTGCTCCTTCACCATGGCTGTGAGCTCCTGCACCAGAGAGGCTGATTTCCTCTCGCTCTGCTGAGACTGAGCGAGGGTCGCCTTGAGTTCCACCAGCTCTGCAGTCATGTGATCACAAACCTCCTTCACCTGCAGACAAAAACACAAAAGATGTGTGAACAAGAAACCCAAGAGTTAAACAACGAGGAGAGTTTAGGACAAAGTTATTTATCTCAACTTTTGCTTAGAACAACAAGCTTTCATATAATTATAAAGCCAGACATTTATTTCTTAGTTAAACTTTTTTTAAAGTGAAAAGTTCGGATGACGTCACAAACAAAATATTGCAAGAGGTGGCAATCAATCCCAGAATACATTTTGTGCAGAAGCTGAATGAAAGTGAGAACTGATTCAAATCCATTCTTTTCATAAAGCCTCCCTCCTGCGGCAATCAAAGGCTGCTTGTCCGGAGCTCAATGGTCATCACGGAGTCTCGGCTTCTACCACAAGACTGAAATCAAATCCGCCGCATTTTAGAAGACGGAGGTCAGTTCTAGTTCAACCAATTTCCTGTTAAATGAACAAAGTAATTATTTAACAGCTGGCGTTAGAACAGAATCTAGCCTGAGCATCAGGATACAGTGGCTACAAAATAAACAATAAATCCATTGATTCTAAACGTGAAAATAATCTACTTATGTTGGCGGCTTGTCAGTTGCAGGTTAATAATCTATAAAAATGAGAGAAAATGCATTTTCACAGAAAATGCAGTGTCAATGTTGATTGCTGAAGAACTTGTTGAAAAACAACTGAAATTGGCTAATAAAAAAATCTGAAATGTAGCTGAAATAGAAGAACACGCCTAAGTTAGCAGAAGAGAGCAAAGAACACATAATTGCTGAATTAGGTTTAAATAAGCAGAAATGAGCCCAAAAATTGGGAAATTAGCTTAAAAAAAACTGAAATTAGCTCAAAATAGCACAAAAGACAAAAAGATGATTAAACTACCAGAAGGAAGTGGAAGGGGCTGAAATGAGTTCCAAAAATGTGGAATTTGCTGAAAAAGCTAAATTTTGCACAAAAACAGCTTATAAGTAGCTGAAAAAGCTGAAACTAACATAAATAAGCTGAAAGGAGCATAAAGAAGTTAATTTGGCTGAAAGTTGCAGAAATTACCATAAAAAACTTGAATTTATGAGAAAACAGCTGAAATTGTCTAACAAATGCTAAAAGGTTAGCTGAAAAGGTAGAATAAGCTTAAATTAGCAGAAGAAAGTGGAGAGAGCACAAGTTTGCCATATAAGGCTGAAAGAAGCAGAAATGAGCACAAAAACTGTGTAAATTATCTGAAATAAGCTGAAATGAGAAGAAAAAAAACAGCTGAAATGTAGCTAAAAAGCAGAAAGAAGCTTAAATTACCAAAAGTAAGTGGAAAAAGCACACTTTTGCTGAATTACCAGTAGGCTGAAAATAGTTGAAATTAGTGCAAAAACTGTGGAATTATTTGAAAAGGCTAAAATTAACATAAAAACAGCTACATAGTAGAAATAGCAGAAAATACAGAAACTTTCAGAAATTAGCTGAAATTAGCAGCAAGAAGTTAAAAGAAGCACAAAAATTTTGTCGTTTGCTGAAATAATCTTAAGGCAGCATGAAACAACTGAAAAAACAGCAGAGATGAGTTGAAAGTAGCTGAAAAAAGATGATACTGTATTTGCACAAGGAGGCTGAAAGAGGCTGAACCAGGACAAAATATGAAACAATCAGTAAAATGTTGTAAACAGATCTAAAGACTGAATGATGCAAAATGAGTTCAGTTCATTTTCTATGAGAAAAAAAAAGGCAGAAAAGGCAAAATATTTCAAAAAGTTGCACCGATGCCTAAGGTCAAAGTGACATTCTCCTGAACGAGCTGAACATTTTGATATGAATTGTTGAAATAGCATAAAATTGTGAAAGATGCAGAAAAACGTACAGAAGAAAAATGGATCACAATAGTGCGAATGCTTCATAAACATTCACACTGTTAGACACGCCCCCATTACGTCCTCCTACGCCTTAATGTTGTTTGTGTTAATCCAAACATAAGTTCCCCTCATAATGCTCAAAGTGAGTTTTACTGTCATGTCTCCCTTCCCCCAGAAGCTCGTCTTCTTCTTGACAGCAGCTTTTCTGATCTGCGCACTCTGAATTTAGCTGAATGATCTTTTGAGCTTCGAATAGTTTCTAACTGCGTAAAATGCCCCGCAGCTTTTTAAGTGACTGCGATGTAAAAAACAGGTTGAAGTCTTTAAACAGTGAAAAAAAATTAGCTTCAAAGCTTCTTCTTTTAGCAAAAATACACACTGGCTCATACTTTACGACAAGGGAGATCATTCTGTTTAACAAATCTTTCCTGACAGAAAATATAAAATAAATTCTGATAAATTATTTTAAAACACACTAATTACGATTCAAGGCTAAACTCCAGGACAGAACGCTGAGTGAGCAGCACGGATGAGCAGTGTTTAACAATTTATTTATATTTATTTTGTGTCATTTTCTTAACCAAACCGTGTGACATGCCCACCCATTATAGCCTCCATTAATAAATAATTAATTCATTATTAGAAAACAAGCTAAAAAAAAGTGGCTGAATTTCTTCAAACAAATATTAAAAATGCTAAGTTGTCTATAAATACTGACCTGAAAACTCTGGAAGACGGGATGCGTTTTATAACAGCCGTTACAAAATTCTATGAAAACTTGCTACAAAAATGGCTCATCAAAGTTTATACGTCATAATATTAATCCGATTCATTACTGTTGGGGATGTAAAAGCGAACCAGTGATTTGGGTTATCTGACAGGCAGGAGCTCATCTTTCAGCAGACCTCGGTGAAGCGAGCAGCCTCGATGGTTAGCGCCATGCGGAACTCCTCCTCCAGGGCGGCGTACTGCTTCCTGCCGTCTGACAGTTTCTCCTGCAGCTCCGCCGTCTTCTGGTTGTGTTTATCTTCCGCTGCTGCGACTTCCTTCACCACCGCCTCACGAAAATCGGCCCCGCCGGGCTGCAAGCGCAGCTCCAGCTGTCTTCTGCAGGAAGAAGTCAATGAGAAGACGTTGACTCGAACACACCGCCACTTTATCCTTAATGGAAAAATAAACGCCTGCAAGCTTTAACATTGATTGAACAACTTAATCCCAAATCATAAAACCAAATTAAAGTTAAATAAATATTCACTGTTTTTAATTTAGCAATAATTGTGCTCCTGTAAAGAACTAAACTTTGCACAAAAAGTTGGGAAATTTGTGTTTGGTCAATTATGTATTTGTTGTAACAATGCTTCTTGGCAACAAGTCTTATTTTATTGGAAAACACATCTGTTAGGAAAATATATTTGTGGACTGCACCCAGAAACAACTTGGCAAATCTCTGCCAGTATCTGTTAGATTATTCTGTTTTTGACTCTTATTTTAAGATTTTAGTACCCCAAGTGAGCAACAAGTGACAATTCACATCTCCAGAGTCTGGGACCAGACTCTATCCTCTAAGATGACAACACCTGCCCCAAACAGATAATAGATATCAGATAATACCTACAGACTTTGGAAGAGGGGAGGGAAAAAACAGCCTGCCTGTAGTCCTGACCTGAACCCAATGAGATGGCAGTGGGATGGCAGCCCACAGCAGTGTGTGACCAAACTGGTGAGCAGCATGAGGAGGAGGTTCTGGACTGTTGTGGCTGTGCATGGTTCTTCCGTTGGCACCAGAATAAGTGTCAGTAGCAGAATAAGCTGTTTGGCATTGGCAAGAGAAGATGTATCTTTCTACTAAATGTGGCATCATTCAAGGGAAAATAAACAGTTTTCCCAACTGTATAACATTATAACATTTATTTCCAAGAAGCATTGTTACAATAAAAATAAAAAAAATCAACCAAACATGAGTTTTCTTACTTTTTGTACTAAGATGATAATTCCTTCAAACCTGCCTGAAACTATCAGTTACAAGAAACAAATACATAAAAAGCAATCATTTTATTACTTGAGTCTTTATGGGTTAACACTGAGAAAAAAATGTGTTTTTTTCTCAACATAACCCTGAAGCAGTCGTTACATTTTGGTCCGTGTATTGCAGAATGTTGATTGAAGCACAGAAATATGAAAACAGCTTTTTTAAATCTCACTCCGACACACTTTGGTGCAGACAGATAAGACAAAAAAAACAAGATTACCGGTATATAAATGTTATACAAACCTTTCAGACATAAATCTGTCTCAGTTGACAAATATGACTCACTGCAATCAAGGGCAGACATTTTATAGAATATAAAAAGGAGAAAAGTTCGTTGTTGTTTTTTTGTTTTTGGAGTGAATGGGGTTGATAAATAAGTTTTTTTAAAAATTACGAAAAAGTGATATATCTTTGGCAGAAAATGCACACAAAGAACCATGCTGCTCGTAAACAGAACAAATTTCAGTCAAATGTTAAAACTGTATAAACTCAATATGAAGGAAGAGTTCTTCATGTGTACCTGTGCTCTTGTTCTTTGGATGCCAGCAGCTCATACAGCTGCTGCAGCTTATCTTTGTGCTGCCGAACCGAAACCCTCTGGATGTCCAGTTCTCTCCTCAGAGCTGCTGCCTTGTTCTCCAGCTCCTGGTACCGTTTCGTCTAAGGAAGGTGTTCAATCAGAGCTTTGATATAATTAAAGTCCAGAGCCACAATAAGACTTCAAACATTCTGAGACAGTTTTGATACTGTGACTTACGGCTGGTCAATATGGACCAAAATTAATATCTCGATATTTTAAGATGAACGACAATATATATATCTCGATTTTTTTTCTTTGCGTAAATAATAAATATATATTACTAAGTCAAAGCTTTGTCCTAATTGTCACACATGCACACTTATTAACAAACAGCTGTAACTGTCCAAAATAAAAGTCTAAAAAAATAAACTATTTACGTATTAAATAATAATCCTCTTCAGCTGTGCTGCCTTCACAACATTAGCGAGCGTGTGTGAAACAGTACGTGAGGGCGGTGTTTGAATTCATTGATGGAGGGCCCGTGTGAAGAACTACACAAATTTTCAAGTCTAATACGCACCATTGAAATATCTATATAGATGAAATTATCGCAATATTTTAAAAAGTATCAATATATCGCCCAGCCCTACTATGACTCTAAATGAACTTGGCTTGTGGGCACCAACTTCACGTAAAGAATCATCTCAATGTACTGTAACTGATGCGTTCTCAGACGAACAAACCAGCGTGTACCTCTTCGGCCTGCTGGCAGGCCCTGAGAGCGTCTCCGTGGGAGATGCTTTCCTCCAGTCTTCTCAGCGCCGTCTTGTGTTGTTCCTCGCTGCTGCGCTCCTGCTCCAGCTGCTGCGTTAGAGACTGACACCTCCTCTCCAGCTCCTCAACACGAGCCTGCAGCTCGGCGCGCCCTGATCTCTCTTTCAGCAACATCTCCTTCAGTCTGCATGGGGTGAAAAGAGGGTGAGGTTCTGTGAGAACACACTTCTAATTTAAATAAAAACCACAGGGTTTGTGATGCTTTGATTAGTTTCTGTCTATTAAATATACGATATACTGGAAACCTTGAGCAAGTCTTATATTAGAGCTTTATTCAATCGATAACACAATAAGTAAAAAATTAAGATGTGCACACAGTACAAATCAGACACCCTCTAAATATAATATGTTATTCTCAGAAGCTTCAAATCTGCTTTGATGAGTCACTTCTCTGTAATCCGTCTCATGAGGAGTGTCGATGTTGACAGGAACAGTGGTGTTTGCTGTCAGAAAGTGACAGCTAAGAGCGACTTGTGTAATCTTGCTGACATATGAGCGTTAAGCCCTTAATTACACCATCATGCTGATTTATCTAAACAGAAATGAGATGCAAAAAGAGGAAAGCACACAAAAAGTAACAACTATCTGCAGAGTGCAGACACGACAGCCTCATAACAATCGAAAGAAAAAAGTTTGTACCGGATAATAATTGCCTCTAGACATTTAATATGAGGGTTTTTAATGTATGAGAGTTTATCTTAATGATCTTTAAACTAATTATAGGTAATAATGCTAAACAATAGCACATAATTAGAGGGACAATGGTGGTGTGGATACTCTGGCAGGTGGCTCTGCTCTCAGGAGAGCTCATGTAAAGATTATGAGGATGGAGAATGATGAGGATCCATTATGCAGCTGACAGCTAAAATCCACAGAGACGTGTTCATTTATGCTTTTGTTCCCAGCATGACATCTGCTTCAGAGCCTCAGCGCTGCAGTGCCGGTTCATGCAGGAGTTTGTGTGTCCATCAGTGCTTCCCTCTCACCTGTCTGTGGTGTGCAGAGCCATGCTCTGAAGGTCTTTTTCCTCGCTGACCTTTGTCTGCAGGCACTTCAGCTCCTCTGTCAGCCTCCGCATAGCTTGTTCTGCCTTCCAGCGTCTTTCTCTTTCCTGATCACGCTCCTCCATGATTGTCTGAGCATCACAATTTCAAAAGAAGAAAAACATTGGGTGGGAATAACATGTCAGCATTTATAATTGTATAAACTTTCCACAAAATGCTTTCCTGACACATTAACAAACTTCATCTTGCTGTATGTTTTCCTGCTATTTATAGATTTTTCTTTATAATTATGCATTTAAGGGTATTTGAGGGGCAGTCTGAGGGTTCAGTGTCCAACACACTCCCACACATAAACAGGCTGCAGATTGAATTACTTGTGTTTGAATGAGTAAATAAGTCAAAACCTCATATAAACAGTCAGTAAAGACAAATTCCACTTTAAGTTTATCAACAGGCTGGATGAAAGTCTCAAAATTACCCGTGCTAATAATGTTAACTGGTTACAACTTTTGTTGTTGATTGCAGATCTATACATCAGACTGAAATATTAACGTTTAGAGGAAAATAACTTTTTATTATTTAAATTATGTTCATTTAAAAAACTGCAACCAGTCAGCTGCAGGTGAGTTATCCACAGCGTACCCTGTAGGTTTCCCCATCCAGGGTGGACTTGGCCTTCACATCGCCGGAGGTCTTAGCTGCTCTCACAGGTCCCTTGCTTGTTTGTGTTGCTGCCTTGACCCCCACTGCACCTGCAGCCTTTCTTCTGGGCCCCACGGCAGACTTTGAAGTCCTCAGTTTACGATTCTCCAGATCGCTGGCCAACAAAACAGAACCACACGTACAGAGCAGACTTTAAAGTGTATCCTGACTCGAACAGTTCTCTTGTGAATGTTTGGCAACATAAAGGTGAGACTTGCAGGCAAGCAAAGTTTGAACAACTTTAAAATAAATGTGAAGTTTACTGTGCTTTTGAGAGGACTCTTAGGCTTGCTTGATGAAACTACTGAACTTTTAACTTTTGTAATCAGAGGCTGATGAAAGAAAATGAAAGAATAGATCATGGAAATATAGTCATTAATCACCAGGGAGGTGGTGAAAGGTCAGAAAAGAATAATTATCATCCTCTTCAGATGAAATGTAAAAGATTTAAATAACAAATTATGCACTTTGTGTTGGATTATTATAGATGCTAATTTTGTCCCTACTTCTTTACAAACACACCTGCGTGAGTAAACTTTGGTATGTGCTGTATGTACAACACTGTATATTCAAGAACTAGTTGAAAAATGTTTAAAATTACCAGAGTCTATTTTGTAGTCGGTTTTCAAAATGTTAGTTAGATACTACATTAAAATTATGAAGAATAAATGTAAATAGAATACAGGGGAATTTTTTTTTTGTTTGTTTAGTAGAATAAACCAACTTCAGATTTATTGTTTTTCTGTCAACCCACCTGTCAGATCTCGTGCTCTTCGTCTCCTGGGTGGTCGGACTTGATGTCGTGACGTTAAATTGTTTGGAAATCCTTGCATGTCTCCCGTTTTCCTTCTCGCTGTCACGCTCGCTTTCTGACGTGTGGTCAGTGTCCCTCTTGGCTTTCCGTAGCTTGGCCGCAGAATGGGCAGAGAGGTTTGATTTTAAACCTGCGGGAGCCTTTGGTAAATATTGTAAAGAGACTGTGAGAAGCAAAACACACACACACCGAAGATATTTGGCAGAAGAAGTTACAGTACTGTGGAACGGTTAAAGGCAATAAAAAGGAAGACGATGCTGAAAAACCTTCTGTCTTTTCAAAATAATTTCACAAATGCTTTACTGACCGTTGATGAAAGTTTGAGCAACTTTTAAAATGTTTAGTTTTTATTTTCTTGAGGCAGCGATGGGTAATAGAGTCTGGATGTTTTAGCCTTACTGTTTTTATTTTTACACTTATCCAGATCTGGAAAATACTAAACTCAAATTCAATCTTGAAGACTGCGTAGACACCCTGATCAGAGATGTTGAAATCAGAGTCTCTGGGACTCGGTCAGCCGCAAGACTTCTGGCTTTTGAAATAGAGATCCTTTTTATTGAGATTATTATTTGGCTTCAGGCTAGAGCAAAGCTTGAGATTGATCCAACATTTCCCTGACGTGACTGAACAGTTAAACAGTACATGTCTAAGCCATTTGCACATTACTGTAATAAGTAAATAGCTGGTATGGAGCCTCGATAAGACATGTCAGCCGATTGCTGTAGAGCGAGCATGACAGGTGTGATACAACCAGTCATTGCATTTATGTGGTAATGGCTTTCTGCAGGTTAATAATGCACCTTCTGGATGAGCTGGGACACCTGGTGCTCCAGTTTTCTGATGCGTTCTTCATTAATGGGATCTGGTGGATCCGCTGCAGTGGGAAGAATTGGCAGGGAGTGCTGACTGACTGGATCTGTGACGGCTCCTGAAGCAACCTGCTGGCGAAACTGGGTGAGCACCTTGTCAATACGAGGTGTAGTAACTGCGCCTTTGACCTGCAATTAAAAAAATAAAAATTATTTGAAGAAACACACATTTAAAGCACTTTATTGAACTTTGAGCAGTGAAGCTACAGCAAACGTTCAAACTAAAATGATGTACCAGGAAGTGAATTTTCAAATTCGCTTGTAAAGAATTTAGATTATATGTTTCCGTTTTGACAAATATTCTTTAGTCAATTAAATAACAATTAGAGATCAAAATGTTATAGTCAATAGTCACCTTAGGATCATATAATATCTCAATTTACCACTTCGTTGTGACTTGTATCGGAGGAAATCAAAAAGTCCACGTAGTCTTCCAGGCCCGGAATGTCACAGAGGCTGCTGAAACCTGGAGACGATGGCTGTCGAAGTCGGTCCAAACCATCCAGAGCAGAAATTTGTGGCAGCGTTTCCATAACAATTTCCCAGTAACCTTCAGTGAAACAGAAACCCATGTGCATTTAGAAAAACTTTACAAAACTGGCGCCGCATGGCTTTCCAAGGCATTATCCTCAGTCCAGTCGTCATTTATCATCAGAAGCTGTGGTTTGCTGGATCAAATCAAGTTCTAGTCAGACAAAAAGCCTCTGTTTTTATGCACTACAGATGCAGCTTATATAACTAGACCTGAGTGCAGCTTAGACGCGTACATCTGCACACAGACAGCAAGGGCTGGAAGAGGGAGTAAAGCCCAACTTGTCTTTACAGGGATGAACAAAGATGCTTTGTACTGTTTGTGATTCTCCTGACATTTTTTGTTAAATCCCTTAATATCAAAGAACCCAGACAGACAGAATAGTTAGTGTTAAATGTTTCTCTGCAAGTAAACGCAGGACAAAAATGACAACGCAGTTCTTCTTTGCCCATCACTGCTAATATAAAACTATCTCAGTCCAGTTTCCTTGTTCAAATTGAATATTCATTATTGTTTGGATGATTTTATCAGCTTTAATTTGATAAATATATTTAATATTTCTGTATCATCAAAAAAAAGTGAAATGACGCACACCAAAGGTAACACTTTTACTCCTACCAGGTAAACCACAGACAGGGTTGTCTCCACCATCCTGACTTAAAGTGACATCTCGTAAACCTTGTAATCCCAGCAGGCACTGCAAGAGATGATCGATGCTGTCAAGGCGGTTGCCATGGAGACTGAGGTGCTTCAGCTTGTACTCGGTGCCATGGAGATACAGCAAACCTAGCAACGAGTTGGAAAATCTAATTTATTGAAGTATCTGTGATGTGTTAAAACTTTTCATTTGGTGCAGGAAAAAAGAAAAAGCAGAAAAGTGCTCAGACTCACCCGTGAGGTTATTTATCTGATTGTAGGACAAGTTTAATCTTGTTAGGTTCACCAGGCCGTTCAGCCCTGATGTACAGAGAGAGGACATTTATAAGTGGGTCACAGAGAAGAGACAGTAAACACAAGCTACACCAAGGAAGAAATAAATTTTACTTGGATAACTCAGGAAAACAGAGACAAAAAATAAACGTACCTTCAACCTTTGTGATTAAGTTGGACGATAAATTCAAAGTCCTGAGAGATGTGAGAGAACTCAGACCTTCAATCTTGGAGATGCGATTGGAGGAAAGGTCTAAGTGGTGCAGATGCCAAGCTGAGGAAAGACCCTCGATCCTTGTGATGAGATTGCAGCGCAGATTAAGTGATGTAACAGCAGGTCTCAAGGGAAGATCTACCAAACTAAACAGAAGGCAGCAACTTAAAATGCAGTCTCTTAGAGTCACAGCGACTTTACTGCTGATTTACTTTTCAACAAATGAATAGGTAATTTTTCCACTTTAAAATGTGCAATGATGAATATATGTGATTCAAGGTCTGCTCATTTTCTTTTTGTTAACAAAAAAACAATTAAAGAAAATCACTTTGTTTATTTTTGCTCTAATCCCAGATTTAAAAAACTAAACAAAAAGTAATAAGTGCAAAATTACAATTAGATAAGTTGAGACTCCAATATGTTGTCACAAAACTGATCCTTGTTGCATTTATTTATGTCATAATTGTTATGAGAGGGAAAATGTGAAATGTGTAAATATAAATATTCTTTATGGCATTTGTGGTTATTATGTTCTTATTTGATTAACCTTGTTTAAATGTTTGCAGACATGTACAGTAAAGTTCTGTGGCTCTGAACCCAACAACAAACTGCTTTTTGCAAAGATATTAAGTAAAAGCATTAACCATCCACATTAAAATACTAATAAAACACAAATTAATGCATTAATTGTAATTCAGCACAATTTATACTTTAGCAATCTATTTTGTTACCTTGGATTTCACTATAACTGACACATGTTTTTAAGGTTTTAAACACCTTATAGATGTAAGTTTTATGTAAAAATGAAAGTAGAAGTTTTTACCTCGTTAACTTTTTATCAATAAGGCTGAGCTCCTTGTTGTTGTCTCCCATACCGACGATACTCAACTATTTTTACTGTCCGTTAGATTATTAAAAACTAGTCTTAAAAAAACTAATTACTATCGTCATAGCTGACAAAATATGTAGAAAACTTTGCTTAATGTTAAAAATAATCATCTCAAAGTCTTAATCAAGTTAGCTAATCGAAGCTACCGTCTCCCGAGTTAATAGGAGGTAAAAACGTTTATTATCTGTCTACATAGGTCGGGTAAAACACATAAAAACGGTCAAAAAGTTGCTAATGTTTCGTTTAAAATACGTAAATAAGAATCAACTTAAAGGGGTTTCGAACAGCATGCATTTGTTCAGCTGCACAACGTTAAACTGGCCGCTTCCCAGATTTCACTTCCTGTTTACTTTTGGTCGCTAATGGTTAACTTCCGGTAGAAGCTCACTAGCTCCGCCCACTGATGATCCAGCCTTCAGCATCTATCTACAGCTACACAAAAGAGCTACTTTTTATTTTACTCTCATAACATACTGACTGTACGTGTTACATCAGCTGATAAGTATCGTTTCTTAAACAGATAGTTAAAATTTATTTAAACATTTTATTTTATTTAATCACTTTTGTGTTTCATAATATTAAACCCCAGGTTTATTCCAGAATTACTTCTTTTTATGTTTAAGAAGCGGGAAAAATCATTGTAGCATTTACAACCTAAAAAATACAGCATGTTGAACACAAAGCTTGACTTTTCAATGCATAGCAGCATATTTTTACTCAAAACTGGCATCCGTCTTTTTAATTTATTTTGCGTTTTAGCCCAGTCTAAGGCAAAACTAATCAGTGATATAATGAGAAAATTTGTAAAGAAGGGAAGAAGAAAGAAATCTGGAGCAAGTGCGTTTTTTTAATCAGTACCACTATTTATCTTTCTCGGTCTGCAAATCCACAGATTTTTTTTTTGGGGTCTTTCAATAAACAAAACAAACAAACTAATGGAATAAATAAGCTCTTCAATGTGGCATAAGCAATGCTTATTTTAGAAATAATCACAAAGGTGCAGGGGTGATAACTCCTTGGAAATGTGATTGAAATTAATTGTGAATGTGTGAGAAGTGCAATAAATTGCTTTGATAAATGAATATTTATCATCTGTAAGGCAGATTATGAAGATGAATACACAAGACAGTGTTTGAAATTCATCACAGAGCAATGAAAGCAAACATCTGTTCTCTATTTTACAACGACTCTCCCTAAGATAAAACTCAAAGCTTTTTATTCAGTTTTTACCTCTGAAACAATTCTTTGCATCTTTTGCTGGAGCTTGGTTAATCACAGCTGAATTAGGAAGACCCTGACCCTCATTAAGCTCATAACATCTCCAGCATCTCCACATACCGGTGATTGATTCAGTTCATCTCATCAGATCATCGGCCACATTACAGCAGCTGCGTGATGGATTACTGTACTCACCGGCCAGCTGTGACAGAACCAATTATACCTGCAAAGCGGCCAGCGGCCCTCCTTAACCTGTGGAAATGATGATGGTGCTAATGAAGTGACTGAATTAGAAAAGCCATCTGTTGCTGCCAGGTCGCCACATCATCCACACTCTGTCATTTTCAAGGGCACAAAAAGTTTGAGAACCAAAACGATAGATACTCTCAGAGCCAACAGGTTTCTAAGAGGGAAAGTTGCACATTTATTATTGAGATTTTGTTGTTTTTCACATTTGTTTTCTGGGTGAACTCAACAACTTGTTTATGTTTGACCCCCAGGTCTAAATGAGCCTCAAGGTCTCAATCTCAGAGGCCATTCTGACAAGAGGACAGAAGGGTGAAATCACGTCTGACACAAGTTTAGGGTTGATGACAAGAGTGAAGCTCCAGGCCCTTTGACGTTTAAGTTTTCTTGTTGACATTTTGAATTTTAAAGTTTATCTGAACACAAAGGGGCATGTCGTGGAAAAAAGGGATTCCCAAAATAACCAGGCGTAAGCTTCATCAGATTTATTTACAAAGCTTAGAAGATCAATGCATTTACAAGTTCACACTTATCAATGCTTTCAGCTATCTGAGGCTCTGACTCGTTCTGACTTCCTCAGCAGAAAATCATCAGTTTTGTAGAAACATCCGGCCGCCAGGCCCCCAGCCCCTCCCCGCCTTGTCTGGCTGTTATCAGAAACTCAACTGAAGGCAGAAACAGGAAAAATCTGGGAGCGAGCGGCTCTAAACGACGCTCCGAAGTTACATCACTGAGATCATATCAATCACCTTGAGGATAATAAAAATTATCTCTTGCAGTCTTTTTACGGATCGGTCACATGCAGACTGATTATGTGAAAATCAAGTAACGTTTTAACATAATTCATAAATAACAGTAAAAGAGCAGTGAAACGTATGGAGCATGGTGAGTGCAAATACACATTCTCTTGACAGTTTAAGCTGATGGGACATTCCTAAAATTTGGACATTAGAGGCTCATTTTACACCTGAAGGACTGTAGTAATGTGCTCAGATACATTTCTGAGTAAAATTCATACAAATCAAATCTTAGTTCATGGCTTGAGTTGTAGTGCGCAATCAGAATTGTACAGTACTGTTAAAGCTGTTTTCTGTACTTTTTTGAAAATGTCCATATATCCATCTACCCGATGCTTCTTTAAAGACTGAACCTATTCAGTCTGAGGAAACAACACCCATAATTACAAAATGTATGTAAATGTAACAAAAACGCAATAGTCGAGAAACTAGTGATAGCTTTCTAAAAACTATTAGAAAAAATTACACTGTCTTAACTGTTTCTATGAAAGTATTCTTTTTGTACACCAAAATGCCAAACATAAATTGCTTAAAACACACAAAATTATCAATGTATTGCCTCATCTTTCAGTCTCGTACTCTGCAGCTGTTCGCCCTCCTCTCTGCTCAAACACTTTTCTGTCTCTAGCTTCAATATGTCGGCATAAAGCTAATAACAGAAGACATTAGACAAACCTTGTCCCCGTCCACCAACAGTCATAAAGCTCGAGTCTTGACAGGATGGGCTTATCACATATGAAACTACATTTTCTGCTGCAGTCCCAGGGCAGAACTGTTCAGGCAGTGGCTGCTTATATCAGACATAAGTCTTCTTTCATTGTAAAACATCATGTGTTATATTAGCATATTGATTTGTTGGTTAAATTCTCCAGCTGCCTGTCTGCCTCCAGTCAATAAATGCAAAGTTTTCACAGACAACTCAGAAAAACTCAAAAAAAGATTCACATTACATCCAGTTCCCAATCAAGAGAACCTTAACCCTCCTGCTGCCCTTGGATCAAAATGATCCATGAGGTCTTAATCTGAACTCTGAGGTCTCATGGATCATGTTGTGTACAGCAGTAAGCATATATACTGTACAGTGCAAAAGTATTCACCCTCCTTTGGCACTTTTTGTGTTTTGCTACCTCACAACTTGGAAATAAATTTGATTATTTGAGGGTTTGCATCACTTCATTTACAGAACTGCTCCAGCTCCATCAAGTTGAACTTATCTGGTGAACAGGAATCTTCAAGTCTGTCCAGATTCTTAATTGGGTTAAGGTCTGGGCTTTGACTGGGCCATTTCAATACATTTACACGTTTCCCCTAAACCACTCAAGTGTTGCTTTGGCAGTAAGCTTTGGGGTGATTGTGTATGGCGTCATTATCATGGCTCGCTGGTCATTGAGTGGCTGTGGCTGAGTGGTTAGAACAGTCGTCCTCCACTGCAGGAATTGGGGGTTCGATTCCACCAGCAGTGACATGCTGAAGTGTCCATGGGCAAGACACTTAATCCCTCATTGCCTCTGAGGTGTGTCCTATCGGTGAATGAATTTGATAAAGCACTGATTAGTCTTTGTACAGATATAGTAGAGTGCTGTATGAATGGGTAAATGAGGACACAGATTGAAAAGCACTTTGAGTACCTTGATAAGATAGAAAGGTGCCATGTAAAGCTTTGACGTGCGGCTGCAGCCCAGCGATGATGTAATTGCATGTGTGTCACTGAACGCATTGAGTGTTTATACTTTGAAAAGACGTGGGGGATACATTATAAAAATCCCTCCCACTGCATACGTCATGCGCACTCCCACTGGACCGCCTCGGCGAGGTTTTCTTCAAAACTATCCATG
>JARVJN010002070.1:26895479-26906476 GCA_031763805.1 Argolebias nigripinnis
ACTGTATTTAGTGCAAACTTCTCATGACAGCTGGCCAACGTTCAAGCCAACAAAATTACGTTTTGAGTTTTTCAGTAATCTTTGAGTCTGATATGGAAAGAGCAACAAAGAAGTGACTTATATTTCTCTGTTTAAGTTAACTAATATAGGTTTTTTTCCCACCTGATTTGCTGAATTGTAACAAAATGTAACAAAAAAATTATAACACAAAAAAAAGTTGTTGATTGTATTGCAATTTAAAAAACATTTGCTACATTTTTGCCAAACTTTTTTTTAAATGTGAAAACATGGGCCACTCTTGGCCATTAAACTTCCGGGCTGAAAAGTTGTCCCACTCCATCCCTGGTAAGGGGGGTGGATCTTGACCGAAGCAAAGTGTTTAGAAATGTAGGTAAATGTAGATGTTTAACAACCCGTTAAAATACACCAAAATGCAGAAAATCCCATTTACCTTTTTCAAAATGTTCTGGCGGAGGACCCCCAGACCCCCACCCCACCCTCAACCCCCCTGAATTAAGCCCTGATTAAAACCTAACATTAGTGCAACAGTAGCTAAAATTTAGGGCTATTGAAACAATGACTAAAAGGTAAAATGAGTAAAATTTTAGCTAAAACCTAAAATAAGCTCAACTTTAGTTGAAAGCCAAGATTAGCACAATGTTGGCTAAAAGCTGAAGTTAGCTTACATTTAAAATCTCTGCATTTAAATGAAACCTAAAGACTTAAAGAATGTTAATGTTTAAAAGTTACAAAAACCTAGAGTCATATCTGCAGAATGAGATGAACATTTTCATGTGGTACCCCAGTACACGATGAAGCAAAAAGACAGTTTTACTAAAGACCTCACTCCTCTGAGTCCTGGAGGACTGAGACTCACACCAATGACAGTCCCAAAGACTGGACCAATAATGAGACAAAGAGCAGCTGAAAGACCTTCAAGTTACAAAAAGGATTTTCATCAGTGGTTTCTGTTCGTGGAGGTTTGCGAGTTTGTTCTTCCTCCCACATCAAAAGTTTCATCTTCTCTGTAGGATCTGCCAAGCAGGTCCAAAGACTTCAGAGATCTGTCCAGAGACATGACAGCAGGAAGCGGAGGAAAGCTTCGGCCTCTGTCCGCACAGAAAACGTTGGGAACTCACAGAGAAGCAGCAGGTTCTGGTTTGGTTTGGACGTTGAACTTTTTGACTTTCATGAAGTCACGACTGCTGCTCCTCATCGGATTGTTAAGATTTTCAACCGAGGTCTGTCTGAGTATATACACAGACAACCAGAGGCGTATCACACTTTTTGTCATTATGCAGGAATTGATGTTAAAAAATTTAATGTAGTAAAATAGTTCTTAAAATATTGATAAATCTGTTTTGTTTTGTTGTGTTTTTTTAATTTATTTATTTTTTACTCTTTTAATTCAGGGGAATGTTTAGCATGAAACATTATTATATTGTGCTTTCTTCTGTTTTGTCCCAGATGAGGAGTGAGGAGTGTGGAGTTGTGTTTCCTGTTGGCTCCATCAGCAGCACTCTGCTTCCCTCAACCTGCAGGACGGTGACCGTGCAGCTCCCAGCCACAAAACCCAATCAGACAGAACCTGTCAGAGCAAATTAAGTTAAAACAACAACTTCTTATTCGTAACATGAAAAAACAGACGAGAAGAAGTTGATTTTTACTATTTTTAAATAGTAATTTACATACTGCTACAGCAGTTATTTATTCTCACTTCAATCTGTGGCTCTTTAATTTATTTTATTTATTTATTTATTTATTTATTTTATTCGTTTCAAATTTAAAACACAAAAGAAACTATTTCAAAGCATAATGGAGGAAGAAGAAAAAAACATTTTTATTTTCAGTTACTCGTTAACACATGAGCTATGTCATGAGCTTCTGGATTTAAAGTGATGAAGTCAGAAAACACCAACAAACGAAGAGCAACAACTTGTTTATCTCATTGTTGTAATCTGAACGGTGCAGAAATGGTTTTATTTTTCACAAACAACAAGCACCTTTAGTAAAATGACTCATGAACCAGTGAATGTGTTTTAATGAAGCTCTTAGAAAGTCATCAATGGACATGCCTCGAATCAACCTGATTCAAGATGGCCACCACTGCCTGACCTTTAAAAACACAACACATCTCGACAATGTTTGTATAAATTGTGCTAAAATTTGGTGTGGCAGTAGCTGATAGTCATCCCCAATAAATAATAAAAGTTCTAAGAAATATAAGCTTTAAGGTGTTGCAACCCTGTCTGTCTGTTAGCGAAACATCTTGTGAACCACTGGGTGGATTTTAATGAAACTCAATGAAAGTGATCACTGGATGTGCATCTACGACAGAGTGAACCCAATTCAAGATGGCTGCTACTGCTAATTGATCATAGCCAACATAGAAGTAGTTTAACTTGGTCCTTTTTACAGATATTGAACTAAAGTCTGGTGTGGTAGTAGCTGAGAGTCATACTGAACACGTTCTCTGTCAAAGTCATATTTTCACCTTGTTATTCATACATTTATAAATGTCATAGTTCCAAACTAAATATTTAATTTGCAAGCCAAATATTTAGTTTACAAACTAAACACTTAACTTGCAAGTTAAATATTTACTTATTAAACTAAATATTTAGGTGTAAATAAAATATTTAATTTCCAAACGGAATAGTTTCTAAGCTAAATATTTAATTTCCAAAATACATATTTAATTTGCTAACTAAATATTTAACTCTCACTTATATATTTAACTTGCAAGTTAAATATTTACCTTGCAAGTTAAATATTTAGGTGAGAGTTAAATTTTTAGTTAGCAAATAAAATATTTAAATTGGGAATTAAATGTTTAGATTAGAAATTAAAAGTTTAGTTTGGAAATTTAATATTTAGCTTGAGCAATAAATATTTAGTTTGGAAATTAAATGTTTAGTTTTGAAAATAAATATCTAGCGTGGAAATTAAATATTTAATTTACACCTAAATATTTAGTTTACTAATTAAATATTTAACTTGCAAGTTGAGTATTGAGTTTGTAAACTACTGTAAATATTTAGCTTGTAAATTAAATATATAGTTTGGGACTACGATATTTATAAATGTATGAATAACAAGGTGAAATATGACTTTGGAGAAAAAAAAACTATTTTTTCTTATTAAATTCTAAATAAACCAAAATATTGCTTTTAATTGTTGCCTGTGTAACTTCACAAATGACACCCCATATTAGTGTGACATAATAATCAGTGTTCCTGCACATCACAGAGGTTGTTGGGAATATATAACTATGTTGTAGTGTTTTATTGTAAGGATGATAAAGAGGTTTTGGATCAATTCTCCAAACCACCTGCAGATCCAGCTCCTCAGCAGCTGCAGGAACTCTGACGGTTAGTCCTCAGTTTCATGCTGAACAGTGAAAACAGACACGACGATGAAGAACACGGTTTTGCCAACATGCAGGGGAAACGATGCTCTTTGTGACGCAGGTGCCTTATCCCGGCAGGTGCAGGATCCATTGCTGCAACTTTCACAGCAAAGTCTGAAACCTGACAGTTCAGTCATCAGGAGTCATTGTTCTGTTAAACCATGAATGATCAATAAAGTCCTTTCACATCAGAATTTAATATCATGATTATTATTTATGGAGTTAAACTCAAATTAATGTACTGTAATAGAGAGGACTTCCATCTACTACCACACCAAACTTTAGCTCAGTGTCAGTAAAACTGACAATGTAGCAATATATTTGTATATTTGCCAAGTTCAATAAGCTGTGGCAGCTATCTTGAATTGGACTGACTCCAAATGTTAAACAGTTATATTAGCTCATCCAGTGATTATTTCCTGAAAATTTCATTTAAATCTGCCAAACAGTTCATGAGATATTTTGCTAACAGACACTGTCCGTCTTTTAATTGATAAGTGATGTTAAACTCTACGTTTTCAACTTTAAAGTTTTTAATTTATGTTATTTTTACAACATGAGGCAAGAATGATAAAAGGATGTTTTTCAGAAATTCCCCACACACACACGTCTGCAAATCCATTTTTTTCCCACATAATCCATGTTCAGTTATTTATTTGCTTGTTTGTTGTCATTGGGCTTTTATCCTCTGTAGTTTAAAAGACGTGCTCTTTTCATGTTAGTCTCTTTAGCTCCGGATTTGCAGAATTGTTTGTGAGAGCCGTTTGGCAGCCATCTTGAATTAAAACGGCTTCATGAGACATTTTTTTACAGACAGACAAACAGAAAATACATGATCGCCCACCTCTCCTGACAGAGATGATTGAAGCTAAACTCGTTAGAGAAACATTTTTCCACCCTGTTTACAATTTAAGAGCTGAAATGTTATTTAGTTAGTTTCACACAAAGTTAACCTCCACCTCACGTTAAAGGTATTTTCTCTAAACTAAAAACAAAAACCGAGCCATCCCCGACCCCTCAGAGGGTTTTATCGCAGTCCTGCTGCCGGCTGGGGGTCATTCTGGTCACGTCGATGTTGTTGTAGGCGAAGGTGCTCAGGGCTTTCTCGATGGTGGAGTCCGGCAGGCTCCGGGTCCGGCCCAGGATCCAGGCGAAGTCGACGTGGAAGAGTCTGAGGACGTCCGTGCAGGAATACACCAGGGCAAAGGTCACGTAGTCCGTGGACAAGATCCAGTAAGGGGAGTATGGGAGGACTGGGGTTAAACAGGCGAGAGTGAGAATCAGAACACACAACAATTGTTCCACATCAGGTCTGCAACCTTTGTGTTAAAAAAGAGCCATTTTTCCCACTTTGTTTACTAAGTACAATGTTTCCAGAGCTGCAAGACCTGCTACAGCTGGGAACTATCAACTGGTGGCCCATGGGCCACTACAAGTTTCTTGGAGATGGCATTTCCGTGGGGGTGATATTATTAAAATGAAAAATGTCTAACTAATATTAACATGTATTGATATTTTTACATTTTAATGCTAAAGACCAGATTCATGGAAAGGATGAAAAAATAATAAATAATAATAAAACCTAACATTAGCACAACAGTAGCTAAAAACTAAGGCTATTGAAACAATAACTAAAAGCTAAAATGAGCAAAATTTTAGCAAAGCTCAACTTTTGTTAAAAGCTCAGATTAGCACAACGGTAGCTAAAAAGTTGAAGTTAGCTTACATTTAAAATGTCTGCATTTAAATTAAACCGAAAGACCCAAGGAATGTTAAATGTTTTAATAAGTTTAAAAAAAAACCTAGTCATATCTTCAGAATGAGCCGAACATTTTCTGCTTCATGCGTTACCCCAGTAGTACTGCATGAAGCAAAAAGCCAAGAGACGTCACTCCTCCGAGTCCTGGAGGACTGAGACTCAAAAGATAATAAAAGATCAAATTCATGTAAAGAAAGAGAAAATTATAATTTTTAACAACTTTATAAACATTAAATCTCTGAAGTGTGCAGGCTGATGTGAGTTCTTTTAATTGTTAATTGTTTCCTACTTAAAGCATATAGTTAAAGACAGTATAAAATGATTTGTTGGATATCCAGCTATATTTTTAAAAAAATCAATACTGTTGTTCACTTTGACTTTGTTTTTGTATTTTATTCTTAGTGTCATCAAAGTTACTCCTTCTCAGCAACTTTTCTTAAAGATATTCCAAAACATTCTGGTGATTTTGACTGGAAGTCGACTTAAAGTGGCTAACAAACTACTAGCATGATGTAGTCCTCGTGTTTTATACTGTGTATTTGTATTCTTCACATATTTGAAAATGACAGGGGGAAAAAATGTCTAACGCTATCCATTTTCATTGTTGGCAATAATTTAAATTAAATTCAGTTTTATGTTAGTTTTGGTCAAAGCCTGTCCGAGCCGCTGCAGAGGGACCAAAGAGCCACGTGTGGCCCCAGAGCCGCAGGTTGCAGACCCCTGGTCTAAATGAACTCATACTCACCATAGGAATAACTTATTCCCAGTTTGGCTGGATTCTTGGGATCCACGACGATTCCAGTTCCTTCAATCTTCCTCACCTGGCCTTTTCTGTTCCACACACACAGACACACACTTCAGGTTGCATCACCGTGGCTACACACCAATCGTTAGTCCAGATGGCGACTCACAGCACTTCGGAGCTGACCACCCTGACCGAGGTGTCGGTCCTGAGGGTGAAATTGGTTTCGATGCAGCGGCCCTTCTCAAACTGCGCCGGCAGTTTGGCGATTTCGAACCATCTCCCAGTGAACTGTGAGGGCAGGAGGGGCGCAGGTCAGAGCAAAAAGAGGCCTAGAGACCGTAACGAGTTCTGTAAAACGTTACGGTGCCTCCTCGAGAGCAACAAGCAGAGTTTACCTGAATCAAACTGACCTTTATCTGAGTTTCACAAATTCAACCAGTTATAACAAATAAAACCTGTAAATCATCTAAAGGAGAAAACAGCAACACTTTGTAACGAGCAGGCCTTTATGCATTAATGCTTAATTACTAGATAATTCATGAGCTTGTAAGCATCTTCTAGAATATCAATCAACAAACTCATGATTAACCTGTTTATAAAGCATTAATAACACCTTTCTTTAAAAAATAAACTTGTACAGGTAGTCCTCAGGTTACGACGGTCTCTAGTTACGACGTTTCGTGTTTACAACGCAGCTCCCATTTACTATAAAAAGCCTTATTTCGAGTTACACAGTTTTACGTCATAAACGTTGTGACGCAGCGGCACTGCGGCGGAAGAATACAGTATTGTACTGTACGCGGTGCAGCGGCGGAGGAATACTGTACTGTACTGTGAATGCGGTTTTATGCCATAAATGGAAAATGGCGGATGGACCGCAAAGGACGGCGGTTTTACGTCATAAACGGAATATGGAATACGGCGGATGGACCGAGGTGGACAGCGGTTTTACGTCGTAAACGGAATACGGAGGAAGGACCGAGGTGGACGGCAGTTTTACGTCGTAAACGGAATACGGAATACGGAGGAAGGACCAAGGTGGACGGCGGTTTTACGTCGTAAACCGAATACGGAATACGGAGGAAGGATCGAGGTGGACAGCGGTTTTACGTCGTAAACGGAATACGGCGGATGGACCAAGGTGGACGGCGGTTTTACATCATAAACGGAATACGGAATACGGTGGATGGACAGAGGAGGACGGCATCACCAGCATCCCAGTAGGCCATTAACTCTTTTTGCCCTTCATTATGGCTCCCAAGCATATGTGTTTTTTGATAATTATGTAGGGTACTGTGTTAGGATAGGCTAAGTGCTTGGTAATACAGTACTGTACATGTATATGGTGCAGTATGTACGTATGTTCCGACTTACGTTAAAAATTGGTTTACGACGCCGCGTAGGAACGAGTCTACGTCGTAAGTCGAGGACTAACTGTATTAGGAAGCGATCATTTGAAAACTGATGTTTTCATGCAACAAGATTAGGATTCATATTAAACTTTTATCTGAACAAAGCAGAAACTAAAACAGACTATTAACATTTATAAATATTTTAGTTTGATTAACTAAATATAAGCTATTAAGTGGATATACTTTTTAGTTATGCATTACTGTTGTTGATGAGTTATTGAATAAACCAGATTTCCACAGTAAATGTCATTTTGTGGTCTCCCCTCCACCGTGGAATGTCTGCGTCACTATGTGCTTATGTGCGGGTGTTGTTGTTTTTTTCAATTTCAGGCTCTCTTTCCTCGGCCATGGAATGAGAGTCTGTTAGGATTTTTTATTTTTTTGCCTCCAAATCCTATACTGTACATGTTGTCACTTTCGTTACTTTTTTGGCTTTCTAAACAGGTGTCGAGTCTTTGAGGCTCAATGTGCTGTATCTATATAAATAAAAGCTGAATGGATGAAAAAATGCACACAAAAGAAGCTGCTAAATAATTATATTTTACTTTAAATCATTGATCTCATTTGTAAATAATTGGATTTTGTTGTTTTAAATGAAAAAAAAAAGGATTTTCACATTAAGATTCATTTTAGAGAAGGAGCTCCAGATGCCCTGAAGAATGTCTTATGAAGACGGGACAGGAGACAAGACAAACCCAGATGTTTGTGGAGGAATATTAAATTGCGATTGACTTTTTTAAAATCATTATATAAAATGATATCACGCCGTTTATTTTTAAACACACTGAGACGGCCTCGTTCTTACCTGTTGAAGGCTGAAGGCAGGTTGGACTTCTGGTTCTGGACACGGGCCCCAGTGAGGAACCTGAGCCCTGATGGCCGAGAGGGTGAGCACAGAAACCAGACCCAAAACTATCTTCATGGTACCAACAGAGCTCGTCTGCAGAAATATGGACTTTCAGTTTTTTTATATATATTTTTACTTGAATGAATTTACTTGAATTTCCACAAGAAATGACTATAAAACATAAAAATGTCCAGTTTTAATTAGTTTCTCTCACCTTTTCCCCCAGCTGGTTGTTCGGCTCCTTCTTTTCAGTTTCTGAATTTGGACCGAGAGACGTCCTCCACCACAAGACGTTAGCAGCTCCGAGTCAATGAGAGTCTTTGTCTCGAGGTCTTTTATTCAAGACTCAACGTTTGCTATTAGCTGATTGGAGTCATGGGTGACACACCAGCGGAAATGTTATAAAACAAACTGGATTCAGTGGGTGGGGGTGGGATTTTGTTCAGTTCATTTATTTATTTCATTCAATCTGGATTTAACACGATGACTTTTTGTTGTAAATAAGGAAAGTTTGAAAGAGCTGAAAACTTGTCCCATTGTGAAGGAACTGAGTCGAGTTAACCCACAGTTTGTGTCAGATCATCCGTCATCTCATCCACGTCACTGAGTTTCAAGATTGTTCAAATTTGACGTGACTTTTAGTGAATTTTTAAACGCAGCTCTGCTTTAGAGCAGCTCTAAGTGACATACAGGATGTTTCTGTTGTAAACTTCACACTTTGTGCTTTTAGAGGTCGTCATTTTCAATCACGAGCCCTGACCACAGTCTTGAGCTTGTTCAGTCTGGTCTGTTCAACCTGTTTTTTCCACTCACTGAAGAATCAATCCTTTTCTGCGTCGAGTTATTTGACTGAACTGCTCTCAGACAGACAGGTTAGCATGTGTAGTTTCTTCAAGTTGAATAAAATACAATTATTGTAAGGGCTGGCTCTAGACCCAGACAGTGAACGACACCTTCAGAGCCAGGAGAGGGTTTAACAGTGCTTATTTACAGAAGTGAATAATAGTGATCAGTGTCCGTAGACCTGGAGGGAACAGAGGTGGTAGATGGCTTCTCTGAGAGATTGGTCTTGATGTTCAGATTCCTTACTAAGAAGGCAGTGTCGCCGAATGGGCGAAATCCAAAAGGTCTCACACAAACGTTGGGCATGTGGTGGAAGGAAGGGAACAGCTGGATTACCAGGAGGCTCGGGAGGCAAACAGGAAGGTCCAAGGCTCAGGAGGATCACTGGAGTCAAGAGAAAGGCAGATAACGCACCAGCGTCGGACAGTGGTCATCATCTGCCTTCAGTACTCCTTGAAGCTCATCAAGGGAATGATCCTCAGGTGTGGATCTGTTGGCGCCCAAAGGAAAATGCTGGAACTCCTACAGTTATTAACTTACCTTTTTTGTACGTGAATGTTTCTGTTCAGTGCCCTGAGAGGACTTCTGTTGTGACTGGCACTGTAAACTGAATAAACTGAGCTGAAATGAATAATTTATCTGATTTTTATCTTTTTATATCTACAATGAAGTATTTCATTTGACCTCCATGACCCTATGAACATTCAAAAAGTATTTAATTTTTCCAGCAGATTTAGAGTTTAGGAACGACTCATTATGTCAAGGTAATTTCAGCATTACTGTATATCATCAACCTACAGGAGGTTTAAACAAAGAGCACTTTGACTTTCTGAACACGCGTCACATCTCAGGAGCTAAACGTCCCCAAAAAGAAGTCCAGTTGCCTTTGGTTTTATTCAGGTTACCATATCTTGAAAGATAGGAACAGGTCCAACGGCTCATTTAGGAACTGAACAATCCGGTTCTTTTTACAAAGCTGAGCCGAATAAGTCAGTTCTCACATCACTGAAACACAACCACAACGCTAACTTAGACCAGTTCCTAAGAGTTTTAAAAAAAGCTGAGTAATACATAAAGACAATCTGGATGGGAAGCACGGTGGCACAGTTGGTAGAGCTGTTGCCTCTCAGTAAGAAGGTTGCCGGTTGAAATCCCAGCCCGGAACCTTTCTGGGTAGAGTTTGCATGTTCTCTGTGTGCATGTGTGGGTTTTCTCCAGGTACTCCATTTCCTCCCACAGACCAAAAACATGCATGTTAGGCTGACTGGTGACTAAATTGTCCCTAATTGTGAGTGAGAGAGTGAATGGTTGTTTGTCTTGTCTGTCTCTTTGTCAGAATGTGAATCAGAACGAAAATATATTTATTGATAGATAGATAGATGCAGCTGTTATCCTTGGCTACTCATGACCCAGGAGAAATTTGATAGTCTGCCCATTTCCAAGGCTGGCGGGGAGTCAGATTCAGATAAGCTTGATTGTTGATTTTCTTCGGGCAGACAGATTTTTTCCCCTTCAGCCTTAGAGTCCATCTGGACAATCCGGTTCCAAAATGGCCTGATTGTGGGAATCCATTCCACTGATCCACGCTATGAGTCCCCCTCAAGATCAAACCCACCACACTGACGAGTCCCAGAAGCCGCTGGTGGCCTGTGATTCTCATAAATCACCTCCACCTTACGGTTAAGCTCGTAAATCAGCTGATTTAGCTAGGCCACGGCACAGATCAAACTTTCACACTGACTCGGAAGCTTTGTTGTGGTCGAAACAGCCGCCAAAGTCTTGTTAAAGAGGAACTTACCCCACTGTGAGACTATAGCTCCGCCCCAAGACAAGATTAAAAAAATGCAACAAAGTGGGTGTGCCAAGAGGCACTGCCTAAAGGAGGGGAGGAGATGTGGCCAGGACGAGAGACCGTGACATGCAGCTAGCATTAGCATAATTTATGCAACATGGAGAGTTACGTTAGTGAGGTGGAGGACTTT
>JARVJN010002070.1:26925352-26935836 GCA_031763805.1 Argolebias nigripinnis
ACAGCTATGAGTTTACGGATCTGCCATCAAAACCAAATGCACATTTTATCCCACAACGCTAACTAACATTTACACAAAGCAGTTATCAGTAGAAAATAATTGCATTAAAATGACTGTAGGACACAGTTTGGGACTGGGAGACAGAGGTTGCTGAAGCAGTGATGCATTTACGGTAGCTGATTAATATTACGGTAAGCAGAAATTTAATTAATAAATAATCTGTGTAAATGGTAAATGGACTGTGCTTATATAGCACCTTTCTATATTCTCAAGATACTCAAAGCACTTTACAATCTGTTCCCTCATTCACCCATTCATGGGTGAATGGGACACACATCAGAGGCAATGAGGGGTTCAGTGTCTTGCCCAGGGACACTTGGGCATGTGATGGCTGGTGAAATCGAACCCTCAGCTCTTGCATTGGAGGACGACCGCTCTAACCACTCAGCCACAGCCGCCTTGTAACTGATAATGTGAGTTTAGCTAATGTTAATTCATGCTACAAATATACAATCATGGTTTTAACATTGGGGAAATGAACGGCACGTAGCTACAGGCCATTTGGTCTTAAGAGTTGCAAAAGTTTGGTTCATATTATTACCAAAAGTAAGTTGGAACTCTTCAGGGTGGGAGCTGGACTCGGCCAGGGCTGCTTGTCACCCATTCTGTTCATAACTTTCATGGACAGAATGTCTTGGTGCAGTCAGGAGATGGAGGGAGTCCAGTCCTGTGGCCTCATGATTCCATCTCGGCTCTTTGCAGATGATGTGCTCCTGTTGGTGTCATCGTGCCGTGATCTTTAGCTCGCACTGGAGCGGTTCGCAGCGGGACGCTCCTCAAGTAGCACAAACCAGTTGTTAACTTTGCACTTACAGTAAACTATTTGATATCACTAACTTTTACTGATAACTGAACCCTTCTGCTGACATCAGTACTGAGCAGCACAGCTAAAACAAAAGTACATACAGTTGATAAGCAATTGTTTAAATATCTTTACCCACTGTTTTTTCTTTTTGTCAGAATTTCTAAATTAGATTGTGGGAACTATTTTGGAAAGAACAAAGTACTTTTATACGGCATAAAAATAATGTGCGACTGGAATAAACAACTTGTATTTTTGCATTTTTTATTACAAATAAAACCATTAGAGTTCATTATGTAAACATGGGAGTTGATAGCAACGAGGGCGAACATCTGTGGAGGATTAGTCTCTCTCGGTAATCAGTAACAGTCAAAACATGGCATCAATTTAGAAAACCCAAGTTTAAAATGATGTCTTCAAAGGTCACTGCAAAGAGATGGTTATCAATGCTTAGTTGCTGTAACTAGAAGCATCCAACAGTGAATTTACATAGAATTCAATGGTTATTTGCTAGCACACGCTAGCTGCAGCACTTCCCGCAAGAATATCATAATATTTCTGAGTACAGGTAGTCCTTGACTTACGATGGCCTTGAGTTACTACGTTTCGTGGTTACAACACACATCTCAATTTAAAAAAATATTTTGAAATTTTTTTATTTTGAAAAGCCCAGTTCCAAGTTCCTTCCATTGACAGCAGAAGCAGTAGCTTGACGGCAGAAGCAGCACACTCAGTGGAAAATTACAGGAGACCTCATTGTTTGGACTGGAGGTTTACGAGGCAGACCTTACTGTAAACTCTGGGCCGCGCGTGGAAAAGTACAGGAGATGACCGGAAGTTTACGAGGCAGACCGTACTGGACCGAGCCAGAGAGGCCACAGCAGAGCAACGAGCTAACATGCTAACAGACGGAGGAAGGCTTCACCAGCTCCCAGTAGGAAAATAACTCTTTTTTCCCTTCATTAGGGCTCCAAATGTATGTTTGGACATATGTTCCGACTTACATCGAAATTCGCTTTACGACGGAGCGTAGGAACGGAACTCCGTCGTAAGTCAAGGACTACCTGTACTGGAAATTAAAATGAACTGCAGCAGAATAATGTTGAACAAGTCAAAGTTTTATTTGATCGATGGTTTGTTTCATGCAACTCTTTTAAAGCACAGCATCTGCTTTAACTGAAAAAGACTAAAACAAAATACACCTTTTTAAGGTCATAAATTTGTCTTTCTTGGCTTCACTACATGGAGTTTTGTACATTATTCATCATCATAATTCAAAGTGAGCCAGCTCTGCATAGGTTACTCTGCAAACAGCAGAGGACATCACTGGTAGCAGTCTTCACACCATCCAGGACATCTAGCACAGTAGGTGTCTGTGCAAAGCACACAGCATCATTAAGGACCACACCCACCCAGCACAAGGACTCTTCCATCTACCGGTACTACCCTCAGGCAAGACGATACAGGAGTCTCCCATTGTGCACGAATAGACTCAAAGACAGTTATTATCCATAAGCTGTCAGATTACTGAACTCTTGATAATAATACGGAACAGCTGACATTGCACTAAGCCACATCTGTGACACCTAATACGTTCATTGCTGCTGGACTATGTGGCTGTATCATGTACAGTATATAATAAATAAATAAAGTGCTATGTGTTGTCATCATTGTATGTTCCCATACAATAGCAAAATTATTTCTCTGCATTTAACCCATCGCACCTGGGATACACCCAGGTGGAGCAGTGGGCAGCTATGAAAGTGCCTGGGGAGCAATTTTTTTTTCATTCAACCTTTATTTATTTAGGCAGGTTAATCCCATTGAGCCTCAAGGACTCATTTACAAGAGAGACCTGGTGGGATTAGGTGTCTTGCTCAGAGACACCACAACATGTGAGAATGGCTGGGGATCGAACCTGGGACTTTTGGGTTCCATGTCGGCTGCCCATGTATGTCATATCTCATGCCATATGTCATGTATGTCACTTCCTTACCATCATAATTCAATTAATCTCAGTGTTACTCACCACCTGTGCAATAACGTGTCATCCAACCTGTGTAGTTTATGTTAGTTATGTTAAGCTTTTATTACTACCTGTGAAATACTTATTCATACAAATTCATCCTACTTGCACATGAAACTAACAAACTAATATGACATACAGTACTTTAGGATAGATGTCTAAAATGATGCCAGACGGCTTTTTAGTAATTTTTTTAAGGAATGCTTGTAAACGTGTCACACTTAGAACATTTATTAAAATAAAATAAAAAGACACCAGTTTTGACACTACAGAACTTTACTTGAATTTGATCCAAGTTCATTGTCTATACAGGGTTTATATTTACAAGATCTGAAATCAGGAGGGGGAAAAAACAGAAATAAACATACACTAGATACAGCTGAGGTATCGGCTAAAAGCATTTACAGTATGTCATTTACTCTGATGATCAACAGTTAGAGATGCAGAGTTGTCTGCTTTAAAAAACATCTTATATCACAACATGAGGTAGGAGAACAGTGTCTCTATTCATGCAAGAGCAAAAGTCTCATCACACTGTAGTATTGGCAACGTAGTCGTACACAGACACCGCGTTTCAGGTTTCCAAACAGCATCGAGGTGGGGGGGAAGCTTATTTTTTTATTTTGTTTGTTTGTTAGCAAAGCAGCAGATTGTGATTTTACATTTTTTATGTGACATGTAGGAATTAAAACAGTTTTATGTGTGATCAGTCACCACAGCAGCTGTTTGGGGGCTGAAAATGACAAAAGTTTTTATTTAAATGTGGCTCCGGCTCTTTGTTTTAGTCAGTTTGGCAAAATCCACACCTGCTGAACGCATCTACAAGCTGGATCTAAATAACATAACACTGCTAGAAGCAGAGAAGGCTCAACATGCTGCGTTATAAAGGATCCTCATAAACAGACACATACACGGGCTGAACAGCGCCCCCTTGTGTAGAAAATGCAGACCAATTATCTGCTCGTGTTGTTTAAAGAATAATTTTAAGCTTCTGTTCAGATTCGGAGGCAAATAAGTGACTAAAAATGTAATACTGATAATCATCCATCAATAAGGATAATACATGTGAGAACATAAACGCACATCTAGGGCTACATGAGCAATTTTCTTTTCTGTATCAGAGCAGCAGCTTCAAACGACTGTTTCCAATTCAACCAGGCTACAATTTACAATCTTTACCATCTTACTTTGACTATAATCAGCCAGCATCTTAACTCTTAATATAAAACTCTTCAATATTCATGCATATGAACTGTCTGGACAGTATGTGGCGTTACATGGCTGGAAACTTCTTTTTTTTTAAACAATAAACAAATTGAGAGTAACCTGGTGACAAAATGTAAGGGGCAGCAGATCATGCAGAAAATATTGTTTTTTTTCTTATTTTTAATTCATTTATTTAGCAAATATTCAATTGAGCTCAGCAGAGTTTGCAAAGGGAGTTTAAATAAGAGCAAAAGGAGAGGAAAAATATAAAGCTTACATTAAACATTACAGTCCGCTACGGTAAAATCCATAAAAACAGATGCATCACCTCTAAAAGTGGGGAAGAAGTGTGTAACAAAGTTTTCTTTTTTCTTGTTTTGCTGTTGTCTAAATAAATCATACACTTCATTCACCCCAACATCCACTCAAAAAGTCTGTAAATATTATTTATGTATACAGGTATATTAAAAAAAACAAAAAATAAAATAAAAAAAACATTTCGGCCAACTGAAAGCCTTAGTTCTGGTCCAAATGATATACCTTTCTGAAGATTATTTATATAAGAACAGTTAATATATTAATGACTACCTTATTTACAAAGTGAATATAAATCTTTAGTTAATATGTTAAATATTTTCTCTTGTTTCAGTAAATGTTTTAATGGAATAAACGTTTATGGCATTTGTAGATTAGCTTTCATGATCGTCAACACCCCACCTCCATCTGCCGCGCCATCTTTAAAGGTGCTCATTGCAAAGTTCACCAGAAACAAAGCCAACGCCGCGTTTTCCTCACATTGATGGTTAGCGCGTCGTCTAATAAAAGAGTCGTGAGCAGCTGCCAACTGACTTGTGCGTTTGTTTACCTACGGAAACAGCCGAAGTGACGTGGAAGAGCTGTTTGGGATGGAGACGTCCAGCGGGTTGGGTGTACTGGTGCGAAACGTCCAGATAAAACAACCGGCTAGGTTAAAACCAGTCTAGAAGTTCTATTTATCCTCGAGTTGTCTTATTTGCTCTTTTTCAACAGATTCACTGTTTTTTCCACCTGAAACGTCTTTTCAGAGACTTGTCTGATTCCACCACTTTGTTTATTCAGACCACGCCCAACCTAATGTACTCAAGTTTTAATGTGCTTTGCTGCGGAGTGCTTTGTTTACATTGAATGCGTACCTGCATTTTAGAATTGCATATCAGTATACTGTAGTTGTAAAACTACCGGAGTAATTTTTAAACGTCTCTGTTTGATACAGCACGGCACAAGGGGCTGTCACGTTGGATTTTTAACGTCTGCAATGAGCACCTTTAGGTTCTGTTATGGTAAAGGGAAGCTGTGTAGAAAAAACTGCATCGAACAGGATGGAGCACAGTGGAATGTCTTGTCAATTTGCATTAATAGCAGATGCATTTAAAAAAAAAAGCTCAGTTTAGCCAAAGACAAGCCCATTACAGTTATTTCTCTCACACACACACACACACACACACACACACACACACACACACACACACACACACACACACACACACACACACACACACTGTCTTGTATTTCTGACTTTGTGGGGACATTGTATTGACTTCCATTCATGTCTATAGCCTAGCCCTGACTCTTACCCTAAACCTAACCATTGCTAGTACGTGCCTAACCCTAACTCTAACAGCTAACCCATCAACAAGACTTATCCTTTTGGGGGGCCAGTCTTTGGGCCCAACAAGGAGCAGTTGGTCCCCACAATGTAACATGAAACAAAACCGCACGCACACACACACACACACGCTCACGCACACACACGCATAAACACATGCACACACTATATTATTCAATGATAAACACAAATCAACACTCACTTATACTAAGATACACCTTCTGTTCGTAAGAGAACATGGAGCTGATATTTAACCCTTGGAGAGCATTACTGTATACAATAAATAATACAATACTGAATGGAGCTCAGCCTACATATAGGCAAATAAGTCCCCTCCCCCACACAATTCATACACATACAAACACAGGCACACACTCTACAGACACACACTCCCATGCAATAAAAGCAGCCGATGCACCATGCTGCGTTTGCAGTATGAGTGCTCAGTATATTCTTCTGTAGAAGCTGGGGCTGGTGGGGTGGTGCTGACTCGGTGGAGGGTTTTGTCCAGGGTGGTGATGGTTCCAGGGACTGATACAGTAGTGAACCTGCTAAGCAGACCTATATCACAGGCGAGCAACAAGTGCACGTACACATACACCACGAGACATGTACCACACTGTACAGAGAGAGATGGACACGAGATATACTTCTTCACCTGGCAGGAAACTGAGATTCACAGGGGGGACAAGGACCTGCGTGTCTTCAGGAAGGAGGGATGTGGACTGCAGGGGGGGGGTTGAAACGGAGGAGGTCACCCCTCCAGCTGATTATGGAGGGGCTTGTCTTGTTGGAGATGGCGGTGGCCGTCGACTATGAAGGGAAGCCAACGATGACGAAAACATTCCAGAAGAGAAAAAGTGAAACGGCAACAGATAAAATAAATAATTAAAAACCAGAGAGAAATAAACAAACTCATGTTTAGCTTTCACACAAGTTTAAACAAAAATACAATCAGGTCATAAATTACATAAAAGACAAGACTATGTCTAGGTGTTTATGTTTTATTTAACTGATGTTCTTTGTGAAATAAGAATAATTGAAACTAAAGTGTTTCATTGTTGTGGTCAAAATGCTAGCTTGTGCGTTTCATCAATTTCCATTAAGATAATGATGCTGGATGTAAAGTATAAATGAGAGCAGTGTGTTTTTTTTTCTACAAAACAAACAAATTCAAAGACTACGACCGCCTCCACATTGTTAAAAATCATCCAGGGTTCCTGCATGGACGGGGTGAGGTTGTTAGGGGACTATTAGTGGGTTCTCCATTGCTGTGGATAGAGCATGATACTTTGTAGATTGTGGAGGGTTTTGAGCATTTTGTAAGTTTTCTGTAGCAAGGGCATGATTTATAATCCTGGTGGGAGCATATTGTGACCCTGACTGCTGGCAGTGTATCCACAACAAGACGTCTAAACCATTGCTGACCAGAACGTCAAGCAGACTGACAATGCCGACCTCATTCCTCTGAGCCTATCACACCATGCTGACACCCCTCCAACAAGTTAATGCAACACTGTTGGTGGCACAGCCGTTGAGCGTGAGTCATCATCATGTGACCACTTTATAGTTAACGCTCTCCACAGGTCAGTAAACATGCTCACATATGGACCTCAATCACCTTTCAGGTGCAAAGCAAGAAGCGCTTATTCTCAGGATCCTTAAGTTTGTGTCTTGTGATTGTTTCTAGTTGTTTCTTTGGGTCTGCTTCTATTTGTGTTCAACTTTGCTTAGTGTTTTGTCTCCATGTAGTCAGCTCCAGCTCCTGCCACTCTCACCTGTTCCTCATTGTCTTTCCCCAGGTGTTTGTCATTATCTGCCATAGTGTCTCTCTTTAAGTTCAGCTTCTTTGTGTTTCCTGGTTGTCAGTGGATTGTGCTTCCCACAGCCATCATGCTCTGTTCCTCTGTTCAGCCATGTTTCCTGATTACGCAAGTTTAACTGCCACGTCAGCCTTTGTTTTTGCTTTTATTTAATAAATATACATTTATTTTACCCTCGAGCTTCCCTGAACCTGTCTGCACCCTGGGTTCTAAAACACCACAGAACATGATACAGGCCTACTGGACAAAGAAAGTAGAAGGCTGAACCTGGTTCAGGTTCTGCTCAGAAAGCTCCCTTCATCTGCAATATTTCATGCTGCTACAAAGTAAATGGTGTCTCCTCCTTCAACACAAGACTGAAACTGAAGCAAGGCCCAGATAAAAAGGAAAAGTCTGCACTTTATGACAACGTCTTAGAAACATGCCATTGTGTCATCATCTTGTGTAACTCAATCCTGACAGTATAAGACACTCCAGGGTTGGGTCCAAGATGGGGTCCAGAATGTGGCCAGAATAAGACATATGGAGGTACATTAAGTGGAGCCTATGGTGGAACCCAGGGTGGGGCCCAAAGTGGGACCCAAGGTGAACTCAATGTGAGGCCCTGGGTGGGGCCTAAGGTTGGGTCCAAGGTCAGGCCCAGGATGGGGACTCTGGTGGGACCCAGAGTAGGGCCTAGTTGAGGACAAAATGTGGCCAGTGTGAATGTGGTTGTTTTAGGCTGGTTCAGCTGTTCTTGAACTGTGAGAATCATCCATCCTGCTTCTCAGTGTTCAAGAATAAGTTTGATTGACAGCTGTTGTTTTTTACAACTTGTTACATTTGTAACTTTTAACGTTCAAAGTTACAAAAGTTGTCTTTGGTGCCTGTTTGTTTTCCAACACGCTGTAGAACAGTGCTTTATGAAGTCCTGTCCATTTCTTTGCATTAAATGGCCAGCAGTTTCACCACATTTAAAACGGCGGTGACGTCGATGTACGATTCATTGCAAACATCAATGCAATCACTGTCTCCATCTTCCAGTTAATTTCCTGATCCATCCTACCCTCACTTGTGAACAAGAAATTGAAAATCTTGAACTCCTCTACTTGGGACAGTACCTCATTCCTTACTAGTAATTGGCAGTTCACCTTTTTTTCCACATATGGCATCAGACTTGGAGGTGCTGATCATCACTTATTAATCAACTCTTCTTATTATATTTATTATATATAATTATAACACTGTATTATAATTTCAAATGTTTAGCTATTGATGAATTTGAGCTTATAGTTAAATCTTTCAGCAATCAACATTCACACTACATTTTTGCAGGAAATGTTATTTCTCTAGTACTTTGTAAAAACAAAAGTTCATATTTAGTTTTTAGGCTAGTTGTAACAATATATGAATGAAATTCCACTGTGTGGTTGTGTAACTTCGTTGTTAGATGTTCTCCTTTAAAAAGCAGTCAGGCTGTTTATATGATGTGTGGGTTGGAGTTTGTCCACTAATTTATGGCCAGATGAAGAGTTTAGTTTGTTTAGCGTAGCTTTGATTTAATTCAGTTTCACTGAAAGCCCTTTAGATAATGTAAATCTACATTTTTTATAAATATGCAAAATATGAAATGATGTTTGCTTTCATATTTTAAAATAATTACACCTTTCAGATAAAATATTACTGAGTAAATAGATAGGAAATCATGCCTTTATGTAAATTTCATGGAGCCCTCACCTTGGGATGCTAGGAGGGGCCCTGTTTGGGCGACTGGGAGCCTGGGGGCTCTCAGCATTGTTATTGAAGGGTCCCAAGGGTCCTGGACGGTTTGGCGGTGGAGGAGCCCCTCGGGCGGCTGGTCGTTGGCCTGAAGACATCCTTCTGGGACCTGTGGGGCTGGGAGGCGGAGACCTGGACATCCAGAATGTGTGTTCAAATACCATATAAGGAATTAATGAATAAAAGTTGTATCTGTACAGTCACAGTGTTCATTTGTAACATCAACAACCTGTTTAAATTCCCTGCTACCCTACCTGCGACCCCCGCTGGACCCTCCTACCCAGGAGGTGTCAACAGGTGGAGGCAGGGGGACGGTGACAGTGGTAGTGGAGATGTCACCAATTATTGCCAGGGCTTCTTTTAAGGCCTGGTGAGTCCTCAGCACCTCATCTCTCCTCTGGGCCTGCTCCTGAGACTCATCCATCAGGGTATTTTGGTCCCCTGCAGAGTAAAGGCAGGCCAACAGTTCTGCATTGATGAAGTCTTTCACCTGTTGAAAAGAAAACAGGGAAAGACACCATGTAAAAACTGTGGCAGTAAATCACAAAAAAGTTAAATCGTCATCTGGACAGTTTCATTTTAGGAAGAAACGTTTCGTCTTTTCTCTGAAAGACCTCTTCAGTCTGAGGCCTGCCAACAGGATCTGTAGAAGCAGCACCTTACTGATGAGTTTCAAACCAATCCGCTGTGGAAGTAAAGAAAATGTTCTTGTTTGATGGTACTTTTTACACATAATTAGCGCCAACCTTATATATTTAAACACAACTCAGTGACAGACAGAGGAAAGCTGACATACTTTGTGTGCAACTTGAAGGAAAGTAAGAAAGTTTTCCACAACTCTTCTCTAAATCTCTAAACTCATCAGACTGTCCACAGTGCTGTCTGTCTGTCCACAGAGCTGAGTCTGTCTGTCTGTCTTTCTGTCTACAGGGCTGGGTCCAGCCACTCTGTGGAAGAAGCTTATTTTAGCAGTTTGGATTTGTGACTTAATTCTTTTAGTCAGTAACCATGAGTCGTGACCCTGGGAGAGGGTTGGAAGGTAGATTGATCAGGAAATTGAGTGCCTTTCCTTTCAGCATCATCAATGCACTGTCTCCATCTTCCAGTTAATTTCCTGATCCATCCTACCCTCACTTGTGAACAAGAAATTGAAAATCTTGAACT
>JARVJN010002070.1:27556861-27570014 GCA_031763805.1 Argolebias nigripinnis
CATTTCCGGGTTGTCAGCGGTGACGCATAATAGAGGCAAATTATATGGTGAAGCAACATATTGATTGATTTTTCCACTTTATTAGACATATTTGGACTGATGCGACTTATAGGGTGGTGCGATGTGAACGGCGGAAAATATGGTACATTTCCTTTCCTTAGAATCACATCACTTTGTTTTTGGCCTCACAGGTAGGACAATTTCACAAGATTTACCAGGAAAAGGAGCTTTAATCCAGCCTCGTGTTTATTTCTTCCCAAACGTTTGTCGCACTGCGCCACATTTCAAAAATTAAGTCCTGCCTCCTCTCACTGCCCATTATTGAGAAGGCTGTGTGCGTATATATAATTATGCTGGTGAAGATTTTTTTTTTGTATTGAACGCTTGTTCTTAATATATAATTATATAAATACTGTACTGTATATGAAGTCCCAACTTTACTTCTACTTTCCTATAAACCAACCAGTGGGTGGTAGGCAGCTTCGATCCCACCTCAAGCTCTCCACCACATATCGTCTTGTCTTTCACTGTTGGTCCAGTCCTCATGGAATAACAACAAATAGACACTTGGAATAAAAATGTTGATGTAGACTCGCAGTCATCCAGAACTTGTTTTTAAGAGTTAAAAAACAATTTTTAAACTAAAAAATATGGCAACATAAAAACAATATATAAATAATTTTGTTTTAAAAAAAAAACATCTTAAATAAAAGCCAAACTTGAAAAAAAAAAAAAAAAAAACTTCTTTCCGACTCCCTGCAGGTCCATCGAGGAATTAAAGGTGTGGTTCGGGACAAAGACACAGGAAGTGGAATAGCAGACGCCATCATCAAGGTTGAAGACATCGATCATCACATTAGATCAGGTGCAGCTTTTAGTTCTGTAAACTCCCACAATAAATACATAAATAAAAAGTACCATATAGGCACGATGCACCCATTGGCAATATTATACAGTGATGCATATCAGAAAATTACCATTGATCAGAAGATGTGTGGCCTGGAAGAGACAAGACCTTGTTTGACCTTGGATGATGAGAAGGGTCTGTGACCCCTCATCTAGTGATGTGCCTCCAGTTTCATTTAATTATCTTGGGTGGATCAGACGTTGTGGTATATTCATGTTGCCATGTTGTCCATTCAAACGTGTTTTAATGTAAAGTGATTTATTTTCCTTCTGCTCTCCCGCGTTGCAGTGGCTGATGGGGATTACTGGCGGCTGCTGAACCCTGGTGAGTACCACATGACGGTGAGTGCGGAGGGTTACCTCCCCTCCTCCCGGACCTGCCACGTCATGTACGACCACTACCCCACCGTCTGCGACTTCCACCTCACCAAGCTCCCCAAACAGAGGATCAAGGACATTTTGGCAAAGCGGGGGAAACTTCCCAAGGACCTGCAGCTGCGGCTGCGTCAGCTGCGCATGCGCAAACTCCGCATCACCACCAAGGCCATCAACCAGAGGCGAGCAGCAGCCGAGGCCAAACGGGCGAAAAGGGTATGATGAAGAGTTTGAAAGTTTTAAACGACGCGAGAAGATTATTTTTTATTTATCGTAGACAGAAGAGGTTGGATCCTCTGCTGTGGAGCAGCAGAGTCACAGTTTGTAGTTCAACGCCACATTTCTGACTGGTTCATTTGTGTGACACATCAAGCTGTTCTGTTTAATAAATAAAAAGACTCAATAAGAAAGAGATTTAAACGAATCTTTATTACACAGCCGACTTTTACTGTACAGGAAAAAGAAATGAAGCTAATCTTTACTTCAGAATAACCAGCTTCCACTTGACACCGCTCCTCATCTTTGGTGCTGCAGGGATCTCAGCGTCTACAGAGGAGGAGAAAAGATGATTCTTCATCTGTCACCAGTTAATAATAAAATAATAATATGAGCCCAACAGGTTCTACGGACCCGGCTGTGAAGCTGCTGCAGGTCTCTGCTGCTGCTGGAACGAGGCCATGATGCTGTTTGCTGTCGAGTTCGGCCCGGTGAGCTGCAGAGAAAATAAATAAATAAATCACAGTAACAAGGCTAACTAGAGAAACTGCATTTCCAGTGAAAATGCATTACAGGTACGTTCTTATTGCACAAGAACGTGATGAAAAACAGCTGAAATTAGCTAAAAAAATGCTGAAATGTAGCTGAAAGGGAAGAACAAGCCTAAATTAGCAGAATAAAGCAGAAATAACACATTTGCATAATTTAGATGAAGAAAGCAGAAATATGCACAAAAAGAAAGGAAATTATCTGATTAAAAAGCTGAAATTAGTAGAAAACAGCTGAAAAGTAGCTATAAACAGTAAATATTACCAGAAGGAAGTGGAATGAGCTCAAAAGATGTGGAATTAGCTGAAAAGGCTAAATTTAGCACAAAACAGCTAAAATGTAGCTGAAAAAGCAGAAACTAGCAGAAAAAACTGAAAGGAGCATAACGTGCTGAAGGTAGCAAAAAGTTAATTAGGCTGAAAGTAGCTGAAATTACCATGAAAAACTTAAATTAATCTGTAAACAGCTAAAATTAGGTAACAATTCTAAACCAAAAAAAAAAGTAGCTGAAAAGGTAGAGCAAGCTTAAAGTGTGTGCGACATGATTTTTTTACTATGCATAAAATTGCTCAAATTATATATCTTTTATCATTCAACTATGTTCGTTTTTGCAAACAAAATGATAAATCAATTTATAAAAGTGATTTTAAACTTCACACCGTGTTTATTCACGGGAAATCCGATTACAGGCGAATGCACCATCAGTGACGTAAAATCGGTTAGAGGGCTCTAGTCACTTTAATAGCGGACAATTTAAAACCCAACTCATTTAGCAATCTGTGTGAAGATTTGAGCTATTTGTCTTCAGTTTGGGAAGCAGAAAATAGTTTGGGTGATGGAACAAGAAACAACAGGATCTAATTTAGGTCTGATGCTGTATCAGACTTACCTTCATGTGGAGCTGCTCACACGCGTGCACTGTGACAAGCCCAGAGCTCTGCCTCACACTCTGCACACTACGTCACAGATGGTGCGTTGGCGTGTAATCGGTTTTCCCATGATTAAACACGGCTTGAAGTTCAGAATCACTTTTAAAGCAAAATTCAAGTGATTTATCATTTTGTTTGCTAAAAAAGAACATATAAAATATATATATTTTGAGCAATTTTATGAATAGTAAACACATCATGTCAGTGGATCTTTAAAATCCACAGATGGTAGCAGAGGTAGACACGTCATCAAGTCTTCAAGTCAATGAGATATCCAGCTGTGTGCAGCCAACAGGGCAAATCGGCTCGCCTAAAGCCAGTCTTCTTTTTGAAGAAATGTTATCAATTGTGTTGAGGGACCAACTGACCAAACAAGTCTATAAGTATGGTTCAGAAGATATGTAAGAGAGGCTCAAGCAGTTTCACAGACAGACAGAGCAGCAAAGCAGAGTGGGAGGGGAAGCATCCGTCCTCGGCAGAAGCAAGTGGTGAAGCGATGAACATAACATAACAATAATTAACTTCCATCACTGTTCCAGTTCACCCTTAAGCTCTTCTGTTAGAATGAAGGAAGCGAGGTGTTGGAGCAGGAGAACTGAGTGGACAAATCAGGATTTATTTTTGCACGGCCACTCTCAGATGATTTTGAAAGTAACATGTTTTATTTCCATGCTTTCATGAGGCTTAAAAGAAGATATAGGGAGAATACTGAGCTGATCCAGTTTGATGGTGCTCCTTGTTCATCACTTCATTCACCCTCAGCTGCTTCTGATCATTCCAATTCAGTTTATTTATATAGCACCAAATCACAGCAGAAGTCATCTCAGGGTACTGAACTGAAACATTCACATACATAAAAAAGCCAATTAGTAAAGTTCTCTTTCTAAGTAAGCCAGCAGACTCATTGAATATTCACTTCATCACAGTCTCCCATTCTGAGCAAGCACAAAGGAGACAGTGGAAAGGAAAAACTCTCTTTTAAAAGGAAGATACCTTCAGCAGAACCAGGCTCAGGACAAGCAACCATCTGCTTTGACCAGCTGGGGTTTGAGAGGACAGGAAGGAGAAACCAACAAACATAGACTGGCAGGTCCAGGTATAGGTGCAGGTGTACCTCATATTGGAAGAAAGACAAAAAAACATGTCGAGGATAGAAATAATTACACATACAAACAGGTAGAGTAGACCAAGTAAAGAAAGCAGCCGAGTGAAGAAATGTGGTCAGTTTGTCCTCCAGCAGTCTAAGCCTATAGCAGCACAACTAAGGGACAGCTCAGGAAACCAAAGCCAACCCTAACTATAGGATTTATCAAAAAGGAAAGTTTTAAAACTGGACAATGTGTCAGCCTCACAAACAGAAACTGGAAGTTTGTTCCACAAGAGAGGAGCCTGATAACTGAAAGATCTTCCTCCCATTCTGCTTTTGGAAACTCTAAGTCTGCAGTCTGAGAGAAAAGTGCTCTGTTAGGAAAATATGGAACAATATGATCTGTAATATAAGATGAAGCTAGGTTGTTGAGAGCTTTGTAGCTTAGAAGTAAGATTTTTAATCTAATTCTGAACTTGACAGGGAGCCATTGGAGAGAAGTTAAAACTGGAGAGATATGATCTCTCCCACTAACTCCAGTTAAGACTCTGGCAGCAGCATTTGGATCAAACCACTACAATACTCCAGTCTAGACATGACGAATGCATGAACCAGTTTTTCTGCATCATGTTTAGATAAGACGTTTCTAATTTTAATGATATTACACAGATGGAAGAAGGCGGTTCTAATAATTTTTTAAATGTGGGGGATAAAAGACACGTCTTTTAAACATTAGAGCTGGAGGCCAGATTAATGCCATCCAGGGAGGTCGAAAGGCGGAAAAATTTATTCCCAAGATGTTCAGGTCCAAAAACTAAAACCTCAGTCTTGTCTGTGTTCAGAAGCAGAAAATTTAGAGTCATTCAGGTTTTTAATGTCTTTAAGACATGTTTGTAGTTTAAGTAACTGATTAGACAAAACACATCTAGTCCGCCAGCTTGCACGTTAAAGATTTCCAAGATCTTGTTTGATCCAGTAGCACTTTGAGTATGACTCTCAGCGACTCCCACATCAAATGTTAGAGGAATATCTGTAAATCTGATGAGCTGTAGACGTTTTTGAGTTTCGATTCGCTGTGGCAGACATCTTGAATTGTGCTGACTCCATCAACGTTTGATACAAAAACTCCTGTACGATCTGTTGGAGCTCAAAGTTCCATTGAGGACGACTCTCAGCTCAAACTTCAGCTCAGGAAAAGTAAATCTGACTATACATATTTCTGTGTTGTTACAGTTGAATAGCTGTGGCAGACACCTTGAATCGGGTCGACTGGAATTAAATCAGCTGCAGATGTTTATCCAGTGATTTGAGCGTTTTGTTAAAATCCATTCTGTGGTTCATGAGATTTTGCTAACAAACAGTAAAAACCACACTGCCAGTTACATGACCACCTGCTTTTCATGGTTGCAAGCCGTATCAAAACTACGTTTGTCTTGTTCAGGTTTGTGCTTTCTGGGAATTTAGCTCCGATTTGGCCTCAAGGATTGCAGCTGTAGCAAAACACCGGAACCATCTAACATTATGAGCGGAAACACAGCTTTATATTTCACTGGGGATTCTACATTCCTGTGATTCACAGGGACAATAGTTTGACACTCGGCGTGCATGTAAACACTTTTACAGGCCAATTATTCCCTCCACATCAGCACCTCGGTAATTAGTCTCCAAAAAGCCACTTCAAATGCAGCTCAAAAAGCACAAGAAAGACTCCGAGGTGTTCCTCTGGTTGTGAAATTTGCCAGACGTGATCTGGTGGCATCTGAGGGAAACAAAAAAAAAATCCACGCAGACCCCACCCCGCAATCCACAGCACCCAAAAGTTGTGTTGCTGGTGATGTTGTGGTAACAAACGCTCTTCGTCCACATCCTGACGGGTGCTGATGGCAGAGCGAGGACCTGCTCAATGTAAGTAATCAACCGTAACATCTGTAATTTAAATATTAGAACAGGGGTCTTCAACCTTTACAATCAAAAGAGCCATTTTATGGCTTTGTTCACTAAATTAAAAGTGTTCAGAGCCGCAACAACATAATACAACTGTGGTTATCAACTGGTGGCCCATGGGCCACTTTAGGTTTGTTGGAAGGAGATTCTGTGTCCACTGGGTGACTTTATAAATATAAAACAACTAATAATTTATATTTTTACAATTTAAGACAAATGAAAAAACAAGATTATTTTAAAGACAGTTTTTTAAATGAATAAAAGCTATGAACTATGCAGACCTACGCAATATTTTTAATTGTGGAAAAATTAATTAATTTTAGAAACAAAGCTTTACTCCTTGTACTTGTTCCAGTATTCAAATATTTGCAAAAATAAATGACAGGAAAATGGCTTAAACTACCAGTAATCCTTTTCTGTTGTTTGTATAACAACAAATAAAATGTAGTTTTAAGTTAGTTTTGGTCAAAGCTTGAAAGAGCCGCTGTGGAGGAACCAAAGAGCCGCATGTGGCTCTAGAGCCGCAGGTTGCAGACCCCTGACTTAGAATATAAGGACATAACAGGAAAAATCCACTGAGACGTGTCAAAGTTCATGCTCACCAATACACCGCAGGTGTAGTTTCCTGATTAAACAGGTTATGAAAGTTGAACGGCTCAATTGACCCCGGGCTTAACCTCAATCCGGCCTTTTGGGCCTCGGATGGAAGCGTTCTAATCTCCACATATGATATGGGCTTAATGCGAAGGGGATCATCGCGCCAAAAATATAATCCAACTGAGTCCTTGCGCTTCTAATAAAGTTTAATCTCAATCCCCTTAATCAATGAAATGATCAGAGGCTGCAGCTCTGCTAGAAATAACTAAATGAGTCCACGAGAGTTAAATAATTAGCCGAAACAGTTTGACACGTCTAAATGAATGAACTTCTGGAATACTTTTGGAGCAGTTATGCATGAAAATGAGACAAACCATCACTTTGGAGGAGTTCCTTCCTGACTTGTCAGTGTAGTGAGATAAAAAAAAAAATATATATATTTTGTTGCAACATGGCAGCAGGATTTAGAATCAGCAGTGACACCCTGCAAAGATTTCATGCCAGGCTTGCAGGGCCTTGTCATGTGGCCCCTGCGAGGGCCGCTTGTTGATACAGATAAGCCGACGTGTGTTTTCTGCCACTCAGGCACTCGGGGAGGCATTTCTGTCAGCAGCAACCCGACGCCTTCCCATATAAGCTGCCAGCTTAAACTAACAGAAGAAGATGCTCTGTCCTTACCGTTCGGCCGGCTAATCCAGACTTAGCTGCGTGGCGTCGTCTTCAGCTGACCTCCTCAGGCAAGTGCTGACTGGGTAAATCCATCATCATCGCCATCATCATCACAGGTGAGGAGCAAAAGCAGGACTCCTGCTTTCCCCCACGAAAACAACCAACTCCTCGTCCTGCAAGTACGGGAGGTGTCCTGACTTGACTCAAGTCCAGGGTGTTTTATTCTTCAACCGGCTTTGACTCTTCCAAAGAATTCTTTCAGGTGGCAAAGATCAAAATCAACATTCCTCTGAATGGAAGCGTGCGCTTTGTGGCACTCACATGGATCCATTCAAATTAAAATAATAAAAAAGGAGACGAGGGATGACTAAAAAGTTCAGCTCTGGAATGGAACAAGCGTCTCCACGCAGAACTTCTCCTCTTCTGTGTCTGCATGAAGGTTTAACCTGAAACAGAAGGAGAGAGAGAGCAGAGCTGAAGTGCAGTGGCATGCAATAAACAGATCTCACAGATGTCCTAACTTTTATCCCATCTGTTGTGAGAACTCGCCCCCCTCAGAGCACTTGGTCTACACTGCACTGCTGTTTGGACAATGCACATCTTCCTTACCCTGTTTTCCAGCAGCAGGTCTCTTCTCTCCAGCTCCCAGGAGGGCAACTCTGCGGGTCGAGAGGATGGGTCAGGGTGAGGAGCACCGTTACGGTAAGAGGAGCAGAGCTCTTCCCTCTGATGCCTCTGCCTTCCTTCCCCCCTAAAACTCTTGCTCCTCCTCCTCCATAGTTGTGCTTGTGGACCGAGTCGGATTACTCCTGATATGTTAATCTTCCTGGCCCTAACTCCAGGAGCACTAAAGGATGCTTTGGCCTCAGCAAGAGCTTACATTCACCTTCTGCCACGAGCCCCTGGTAATAGCCTCAAATGGGCAAATCAGTGCAGTCAGAAGGGTCTGCTGATGGAAGTGTTTTCCAATCGTTTTAAGGGGAATTAGGAAGGTTCACAATTGGTTTAAATGGCACTAAGACAACATTAGCCCCATTCACGTAGAATGATCAAAAAAAAGAGGTAATGATTAATTCAATCCAGGTTGATGGAGATAAAACTGGTGAGGACCTCACATTCCCTTCCAACACAATCCCTCGTGTTTCTGCCCGTGAGCCCTCGAGCGGCAAACGAGGAGCAGATGGTTGGGCTGGTGCGAGATATCAGGCACTCCAGCCTGCAATATAAATAAATACACCCCCCCCCCCCCCCCTTGTTCCCGGAGGAAATGTGTCAGGTGTGTGGGGTCAGTGATGTTGTAAACAACAGGCCCCAAACGGTTTCAGGAGTGAGCGGAAGTGATGCGCGAGACGTGAGGGACGATGCACTGAACTCCACAGGTGGTGTTTGGGAGCAGGAACCACGCTTAAAACAACTTTACGGCCTGGATCCAAACAGAGTCGAGGCTCCAAAATCCGATCTGGAGCCTGGAGGGTGAAATAAATCAAATGTAAGGCTGTAAACACAACAGGAAACACATATTTGCTAATAATTATCTCTTACCACAACTCATTCTGACATGCTGAACACTGTACACCAGTAAAGGCAGAGATTTGGCTCGGAGTTAACATGTAAAGATGTAAAGTTTCGTCATAGATGAGGTATAACAAACAGGAATTCCAAAAATATTTTTGTTATTTTAACAATTAGTCATTCTTAGGGTTTGAAGATCGCCTTTTTGCAACATAAAGATAAAGAACGTGCCCAAAAATCATTTGGTTGCCATCAGCAGGTGCCGGGTCACCTCAGACTCACCTTTAAATCAACTAAAAGAGACACATCATCAGAAGTAACAGTTCATTTTTAGGCCAGAGGAACCGTACGTAAACGCATAATGACTTCCAGTTAGCTGCAAGAGGTTGTGCCTTTTGCAGCCTTGAAAAGGAGCACAGAAACATTTCCTGACATCGGGCCGGAACATTTCGTCTCTATACATATTGTTCACAGATGTGTAGTTTTCACAGCCCGGCCTTTAGCTGCTTTTTTAAAGCTCAACAGCTGTTAATTGCAAAATCAAGTCAACGAAAGACAAACATTTGATGGGTACGCCATAAAAAGTCTCACTCAACAGCAAAGGAAACATTAGTCACAAAGATGCTGACATTAGAACACACATTCAGGACAAAAAACAACAACCTAAACTAAACGTGTGTTTCTAATCTTGATATGATTGAGTTCCACATACAGTGGATTGAAGCGTTTCCACGAGGGCGTGGAGGAGTGGAGAAACACATTGTGTTTAGGTTTGGGCAGGATTTTAAGGAAGCCCTCAATCAGTAACACTGTAAACACACCATTCCAGTTGAGGTGTCATTAGAACGGCGCAAACGCTGCTGCGCCGCTTGTCTTGCGCAATTTGTGGCTCGGCGCTTGAACCGGCGGCCTGTTGCCAAGTGTCATGTCAGAGAGTGGAAAGCTACTTTTCAAAGAGCCCAGGTCTAAACAGGCATTTAGGAGAAAAACACAGGACTTTTTTATATGTTGAAAGACGAGCATTTTTTGGAGGCTGAGAAAGTAACAAGGTAAATTCATCCTGGCTGAGGAGTAATTATACTGTGCAGTGTGGACCAGAGGAGCCAGCAGGCTACAGATGCCACTGATGTTATAAAAGAGGCATAATGACACCACCATGGCTCTGGATAAAGTCTTTTCTTCTCCATAATATGCTTTGTGTTTTAGCAACACATTTATTTAGTATGCAACTGGACTGCTTTGCATTTTGATGGGGGGGGAAAAAAGAAGTGATGACAGCTACATGCTGCCCCCTACTGCCAAAGATTCATAACTACATGCAGGAAAGACAACAGGACTTTGGTTTTGCTTTAATGAAACATGTTTTAAGTTTTATTTATTTATTTTAGCTCAGTCTGCTACATCTATTCTATCCATACGGGGCTCTGGTCACTTCCTTCTGGTATGGAACCCCTTGGTGCCATCAGGACCCAAGGGTTGATGCAGCGTTTGAACTAAACAGGGTGCATTCGGGTGCCTGTTTACTGTGTTGGCTGCGGACATGCGCTTGCGTACCCATGGGCTCTGAGAACTCTGTTTGACGTTGTCTCCGGAGCCCCAGCTCGTCCTGTGGTACCTCTGCTTGATTCCACAGGACGGTCTGTCGAAGCCGGCGGGGCTCTCGTTCTGGCATCCTTCAGGTGGAAACGCTTTGGAGTTTTCCTCCAAAACATCAACAGGCGAAGGTTCACGTGGAACCAAAACCTTGGGGATTTCCTGTAGACTCTCCTCAGAGCAAACGTCCTCCTCTGGTTGGTTTCTGTGCTTTTCCTCTGATGGTTCAGACCTGGCGATGCTCTGCATCGACTGCCACCCTAAAGGCACCACGTGCAAGCCCTTCTCGTTCGTTCTCTCTTCTTCTTTAAGAGCACTGAAGGTCCTACGAACTGCCTCAAAGTGATTAAACTTCACCACGGCGCACACGTGTCGGCCGAGCTCTTTGTGGCGTTTGGCGTAGCACTGGAGATCTTTGGGAAGGCTTTCTCCAGGACGCAGGATCCAGCTGGAGCTGACGCTGCCGGGACTGGTGAACTTTTCCAGGACTTTCAGCAGGAGCGATGGATGTTCCGACGCTCCCGTTGCTCCGTCCTCTTCCCCCTGGTCGTCGGAGTCGTTCCAGATGAGGAGCAGCCTGCTGGTGGGGGAACCCATCAGCCACCGTGGAAGCGGCTCTTTGCGCCTCACTTTGGTGCATTCATCGTTTACCTCCAAAAGGTCGGAGCAATCCGCCGCCGCCAGGGTCACGTACCAGTCTGTGGTCAGGGCCTTTATCTGCAGCAAACACGGGCAAACTCAGCTCTGTTCAGGCTTTTCTTTTTGTAAAGCTCAACTGTTTTCATTCAAATAGCTGCACGAAGAGCACACACAACATCCAACAGTGGGTTTACCTTCTTCAGACAGGTGAGGAGCTTCAGGCTGACGTAGCCCTGCTTGTTCTTCTGCATGTGTTTCAGCAGGAAGCCGTCCTCCGCCAGGTAACTGTCAGAGAACATCTCCTCCAGGTGGGTTTTAATCTTCAGGAGGAGCAAACCTTCACGCTCCTCTTCATTTGCAATAGACCTCCTACAAAAACATCACGGTACACTTAGAGAGGCCGGCGGCGTCGACTAGTCAAGCATGTGTTTCAAATGTCCTTACCTCTTCGGATCACTCATGGTCTGGTGATAAGTTACAAGCTGTGCTGCTCGGGTTGGCTCTTTCAAAGTGAAGCAAAAATGTTTTTTTTACCGATAACTACCAAGACAAGACAGTAATTCAAGAGGAATGGAGCTCAGTGAGGCACATTCATACAAACACAATGATGTCACTTGTTTTGGTTTGTTTTTGTATCCAAAACAACATTTTGTAAAATGCCACAGCAAGAATTCCCTCCACACATCTGCAGCTTCCACAACCAACAAGAACTCTTTCTTCCGCTGTAAACGAGCTTCATGCAGCCACGCCATTAGCTTTTATAAACAGAATATTAGCGTTCAAGCTATAAGCTGCAATCTGCTCAGCAGAGATAACGGCAGCGTGTCAGGCCAGAGCTGTGACACTCCTGTAGGTGTGAATGTCTGCAGTGCGGTCTGGAGCCAAGAGCACAACCGTACGGGAAGCTGCTCGACTCCAACACGCTTTATGAATATTACAGAGCGGCGTTAAGGTGTGAAACTGCAACAAAAGCTCTTCTTTACATTCCGACGTCTTCAGATAATTTACCCCCTGGCAGCTTTTTATGTTGCGGAAACACAAAAATAATTTTAAGACAATAAAAATCTGTAAGTGTCTTTTGTTTGAGAACACCTCTGAGATGCCCAATAATTGCATGCTTTGCATTAAATTCTTTGAGGTAATACAAGCACCCCCCCCAACCCCCATCTTGAATTACAATAATTCATAAATAGCAATAAAAACATCACCATGGCAACTAAATAAACCTCCATCTGTTAACCTTAAACTGAACTAACCTGCAGTATAATTTGTTGATTTGTTCAGAATAATTTCAAAATTGGTAAAATAAATAAATGAACTCAAGGATTAAGAGAATCTGGGACACAATTTATAATATTTTGCGTTTGCATTTTTGGAAACGTTTAAAGCAAAGCCTGCGTTCGTTCGAGCCCATTTAAATATGAAAACCCATTCTTTAATGTGCCTTTATGTTCCCATGGTAACAGAAGCAAACAATTCAAACTTTATCACTAGTTTCAGATTTCCATCCAGTCATAAACGTCACTTTTTGTTCCTGGAAAGTCTCGACCACTTCAGACCGGTGACGAGGAAAAAAAAAAAAGAGAGACAAAGACACAAATTACGCCATCTCTAATGTGGAAATATACCAGACATATTCTAGAAACAAGTGACCCATCACCATGGCAACAGAGCAAACTCTGCTCTGCTGCAGCCGACTGCAAGACGGAGTCGAAGGATCCAGAAAAAATGTAGCCAAGAGGGTTTGTGTTGAGATGACTGTTTACTTGGCAAAAAACGTATTTGTATGGAAGGGGACTTTTATTTTGAAAGCTTTCTAAACAAATAAGATGGCATAGATCTCTCTGGATTCCTTCCTGAATGACTGCAGCAGTGGCAGCGGCTTGTAAAAACAGGAAGTGACATCTCAGAGCGTTGACTGATGTTTTTTTGTCTAAAAGACTAGAGATGCACCGATCCACATTTCCTTACTTCCGATCCCGATACTTAACTCTGGGTATCGGCCGATACAGATCCAGTTCCGATATCATCAGCATCACTGATTTTATATGAGGCTGTAAGAATTTCTTGAACGGAGAGCACGTGTGTTACACCATATTCTGTGACTACCGTCTTAACATTGTGTGAGTTAAACCCA
>JARVJN010002070.1:27575497-27590558 GCA_031763805.1 Argolebias nigripinnis
AGGTCCCTCTTGTAAATGAGTCCCCGTGACTCAACGAGGCTAGCCTGTATAAATAAAGGTTGAATGAATGAAAAAAAAAAAAAAGCTGAATTAACGGCATTTAAATTTAGCTTCAGCAGCCATCTTGAATTTTTTTCCTTTTTACTTTGTATTTATCGGGCATTGCTTTCAGCTGCCACCAAATTTCAGCTTAATATCTAAAAAAAAAAAAAAAGAAAAAAAAAAAAAGCTGATTCATAGTTTGTTTCAATGAGGAAAATGGCATCTTAGTTTGCAAATTATGTCGCCATAGTAACATGAAATGCTTATAAAAGTAATAGCACACATTACAGTGCAGGGCCCGTCGTTATGATATAAAATTGGTGAGGGTACGGTATCTGTGCGGTTCGGGCAGCGTTAAAGTTTAAGGAAGCACAATACTCTTTTCAGGTGGATGATAATATGTGGCTGTGGTTTAATGGTTGAACCTGTTTGTTGTAATTTGACCTTATTCTCTTGTAGTGTCTCGCCTGAAAAGGACACGAGTAAAAGAAAACAAGAGCTAGTTGTGTTTTATCCATGCTCCTCTTACCTGCAGTGTACAGTGATTGGTCCGTCCTGCCCGAACTGTTCCTTAGTTTTGTGCACTTGTCCAATAAAATCAATGAAGCCCTCTCCAGTTTTTGGCACTCCCTGCTCGGGCCAGTCAGTGAACTGGAACTGGCGGATTGTTCTGGATTGTCCATCCTGAGGGGCACAGATAAGGATTTTCAGTACATTTAAGTGGATGAGCCCGTGAACTGATAACGCTCGGATGTCGCGGGCAGTTTTTGTGCTTCATGGATCTTTCTTTACACTGTAAAACGGTAACTGCAGCAGAGGTGTCCATTTTGGAGTCAGTGAGTGTAAATAACCCCGTTGGAGCACCTAATCATCTCATTTAAAACCCGGGAAGCACTACAAACCTGGACGGGAGACAAAACCATTAGGGCTGCAGCTCTTATGTAACCACGAATGACAAAATACTCTACTAGGAGAATTTATTTCTGCTGTCAGAATGGACAAATTTAATTTATTATGATACTTGGATTGTACTTCTAAACGTATCAGTCAGTGAAAAATCAGCCTGATTTGTTTAATATTTATTCAGACTGAGTGGCCGACTGAGAGTCGTTTCAACCCCTTTTCCATTTAGACCGCCCTGTGTGCACACGACCATGAAAGCACAAAGCAAGAAACACACATTTAGATGCAAAAACTGCAGAGCAGAACATAAACACGGAGGCGCACACACACACACACACACAGCTGGTAAAGGAAGAGTGGATGTGGGATTAGAGTGTTGCAGTGGTGGGAGCCTTCAGATGACACTGAAGTATATTTATAGCTCGTTGAAACTACTGCATCACAGGGAGTTCCAGTACCGGCCCCTCAGGGACCCAAGGCTATGCTTTTCATGTATTTTCACAGCAATCTCCACACACACACAATCCATAGAGCAAGCATACTGTTTCTAAATCTGGGTAAACATGTTTGATGGTGCACTCACTGGCTGTCATCCTGTCAGGAAAAATAACACGGGACACGTTCTGATCACCCCCACCTTGAAATTACAGGCTCAAATTTTTAACACTTAACGAGCATCAGGATTCATATGAAACCTAAAATTAAAGTAGATTTATGTTGGAGAAATGTGCATCTCCTTTCAGCAACATATGTATAGAGAGAAAGCTTCAAAAACCCAGAGAGAAGAGCAAAGCTGCAGGCTCTCTCACACCGAGTGAGCCGACGTACCCTGGCATCTGTGACTTTGAACTCTCTGAGGATGTACTGAGGCATGTTGTATTCAGCCATTGGATCCACCACAAAGTACTGGTACCTGGCTGAACGCTCTGCTGGCCAGTACTGATGGCACTTCTCCTGCAAGAATGAAAGAAGGAAGAAATATTCAGCAAATGTTTTTTTTTATAACCCGAAAACATTCGGGAAGGGGAAAGAAAAAAAACCCTCCTACATAATTACTGCCTGGCGCACAACTGAAAGATTGATATTTTTCAGTTACTGTAAGTCATTAATCACTTTCCGTTATGAAAAGGAATCTCGGCAGACTAATCTAACACGGATTCATCTTAGGTGACAAAATATTTACAGAGCATGCTCGTGCTCCAGACTACTACAATAATGCAGATGTTGAATGTTTTCTCCCATCAGCTGTGGCTGAGAGGGAAAGAAAAGCGGAGTCGTGTCAGAAGTACTTTTTTTTTTTGGGATATCCAAACGAGTGAGTTCTTTTTTAAGTGAGAAGTTGGAGGTTTTAGGTGATGGTTGTTTTTTTGTTTTGTTTGTTTCTTAATGAGTAATCCATGTGTCTCCTTTAAACAGAACAAAATATCAAATCTGAGAACAGGTGAAAACTGATGGTGGCTCATGGGAAAAAGTGAGAAAAGTAAATGATAAATAAAACTAGCATTCACTGAAAAGAATGTGTCGCCCACAGTGTTGAATGCCAACGTTTTAAAGAAAGATCTGGTGGTGCTCAGAATATGTGTTGAGCACAACCCTCAGCTACTTCCACAACAAACTTTAGCTCTATAACAGAAAGAACACATGTCATTCTTTTATAACAGAGGTTTATATTGAGATCATCTTATGTTGAGAAATGACAGCTTGTTAGAAGCTAGTAAGTGAAAGGAATGACTCAGCGACTACCACATCAAATTTCATCTCAATATTTGTAAAACTAAAAAAGTTATAGAATATCTTGTATTTGATAACGTGATTACCATAATTTCCGGACTATTGAGCGCACTTGAATATAAGCCACGCCCACTAAATAAAAATACATTTTGTACATATATAAGCCACGTTTGTTTATAAGCTGCAGGCGGGTGTCCACATTGTAACATGAGACATTTACACAAAAAGATTTGTTAAACTTAATTAAATACATACGTGTAACATACACAAATACGTACAGTAATATCCCTAACCCTAACCCTTTATGCTGAAGCAAGTTATAGTCTGTGAATCCTGTTCATTGACAATGGCAATAATAAACTGAATCTAGTTTTTTTTTTTTGTAACAATGCCTGTAACACGGCTGGTAAAAAATAAATATACAGTAACCTACCAGGAAGTTATTAACTATGTTTACATGTGCAAAATTGATCAAATTGAAAAGTATTCAGATTAATTAATCCAAATGTATCGTACACACAATCCGCTCATCACGAGCATTTACATGCAGCGGGCTTTTATTCTGAACAGAAGTACTGACATGCGCAGAGCGGTAAGCATTCCTTAAAAAAACACAGAAGAGGAAGTTCTACTTTCGTGATGAACGTAAACAAACCTGAGCGCCCAAAATGGACCCGCGCCAGGTTTTAATGACGATGAAGACGTTACTGCACTCCCTGATTGAGCTACAGGTAATACAGATCATTATGAGCTCTTTTAAAGTTTCTAGTAGAAATGCCTGTTGCTCACTGACCAGTTTTACTTCCTCAACATATTAGCATTAGCCAGGCAGAAATATGTGAGGTAGATGTAGGTCGAACATGTGCAGTCAGGTCAGTTTTCCAAGATTGTAATAAAATAATCAGATTAAGTGTTTAAATGCACACCGTTTGGATTATGACTTGGCATAAACCACCCTCTCATTCAGATTACAAATTCATTCGGATCGAGCTGAATCAGCTCAGAATAATCTGAATGGGGCGTTTACATGATGCATTTTTATTCCGAATGGCCGTTTAACCCAATTACTTATGTCCATGTAAACATAGCTACTGATTGCTATCTTCATATCTGTGTAAGCTTCCCCCTCACGCCCTCCCTGTTTCATTGGTCCACTGTTTGGTAATTTCATTGGTCAGATTTTTTTTTTTTAAACTTTTATTTATACAGGTAGTCTCATTGAGTCACGAGGACCCACCCTCTAAAAGAGGCGTGTATTGTGCAGATATGTGAGCACCTGGGTGTGACGAGGCTAAATGTTTTGGCAGCATGAAGCTCGTTAGCCCGTCAAAAGTGAATAATTAAATCCATAAATTAGCTGCAGCATTGTATAAGCCGCGGGGTAAAAAAAAAAAGTGACAAAAGTAGTGGCTTATAGTCTGAAAATTATGGTAGCTGTGGCCGTCAACTTGATTTGGGTTGACTCCAAAAGTGAATTAGTTGTACATTATTTTCAGTGAGTTTCATTAAAATCTTCGTACAAAGTCATGAGAAATTTTGCTAACAGACAGGCAAATAAACAGACAATTTTGTCACTTGCCTTTCATGACTGGGCAATAATAAACAGTTGAAAACCTAAGAAGTCAACACACCTTTCCACTTAAGATGAGCTACTAAACATATTTACTATGAAAGTATATGAAATATTATATCCCTACGTTTGTAACAGCGCCCAAGAGCCTTTGATTAAAACTTTGTTCACGTTAAGCTATCCGAAGAAGCTAAAGAAGAGAATTGGACCACAACAGATCCTGTTTCATATAAAGTCTAATGTATTCAGACAGTATGGAAGTTATCAGTATGCCTGGAACGCTCCCAGTTATTGACAAATCTGACGCAGAGGCGTCCCGGCGTGAACCCAGGTGCATTCCAGCCGCGGTGATAAGGGGGTAAACTTTCAGCTGCAGTTATTGTTCAGGTTCAGAATGAATTAATATTTGAGCAGCGTGGCACGGCGGCTTAGATGAACCGAGCCATCGTATAAAGATTATTATCACCCCCTGAAACGGTTCGATGACCTTACAGGCGCTGCGTCTGTTGTGTTCAGCGTGGGGTTTTGTATTACCCGGCCCATCTCTCGTAGCTTGGTGAGCATGACGACAATGGTGGAGTTGTGCTCCCACAGCATCCTCCAGAAATCCTCGGTGGTCTCAGCCAGGGGGCCCTGCGTTGCCAGGTACGCTTTTTGCTGTCTGAAAGTAAAAGTCGACACAGAGGAGGAACAGATTAGCTCCATGTAAAAACTTTACAGCACTCTTACAGCAGAAACTGTGATATCAACGACAGCAACTGGATGAACTTTACTTCTAATGCTGCTGTAGAAAAGTTAGGAAATGATGCTATTTAAATGCACAACCCTCAAACGGATGCTTGTTAAGCTCCTAAATATATTCTCCAAATGCCTTCGTGTAAGTAGGAAAATAATTTATAAATGTTGAGAGAATGAAAAACATTCACTTTTTCAAAAACTGAAAATTACAAGAAAAACAAAAAGCAAACTTTCAACAAGGCATTGTGTAGTTCTGGCATCATTTCACTTTATAATGTTGGATTAACTTCGTATCACACGAGCACCACACCTGCACAGGACGACCCTTTTTAAATTATAATTTACAATCAGATTTAGCTGTAATGAGGTTTTTCCTACCTCCAATTTACAGAAACATGTTTCTGCTGTGAATCGTGTGTGTTCACAACAAAACAGCAGATTGATGTGTGTGTTGATGAGTCTGTTGTAGTCAGTAATTAACAGTTTCTGGACAAATCATTCACTCTTTTTGTTAAATGTGTCTGTCAATAAGTTGAGTCAAACTTTGGAATAATTTGAAAAATGAACTTGTCCAAACATAAAACTTTTCAAATTATCATACAAACATATGATTACTGCTGGATATAATATACAATATTATTATTATTCAATTATTGTTGATGTTTTTGTAATTGATGCTAGTTTAGTTTTTTTTTGGTGAAGTTAAACAAATAATTATGTACAGTAGTTAACTAGATACTATACTGATGGGTTAAATATGGGTTTAGTTGTTATATGTATGGATTATACATGTAATGAGTGTAAGATTACATAAGTGGTTAAGGAGTGGGAATTTTGACAAGTTTATACTTCTACCCATTCCCTTGAATATGTAAAACAAAACGTTTTGACATTATGCTTCATGCTGTACAGTATTTTTTGTTTGTGTTTTTACATGTTCAAAAACTAAACTAAACTAAACTAAAACTAATTTAGGGCTACAATACCAAATATCTTCCATTAAATTGTATTATATATATGATTATTTCATTTCCTCCCCGCACATACATCTTTTTCTTTTCCCCTAACCCAATCTCTTTGATCTATGAAGAGGAGTTATAACTATTTTTGGTAAACCTTGAACATAAAGTTACGAACTTAGCTACCACCACAGCAACATTTAGTTCAATATCTGTAAAACTGACTGAGTTATAACCATTTCTAGATTTTCTATAATCAGTTGGTTGTGGGGGCCACCATGACTCAGGCTGGATCTAAAAGCTAACCAGTTGTAGATGTCTTCCTGAAAGTTTCCTGAAAGTCTACATAGCGATTGGTATTTTGCTAACAGAACAGAAAAATGACCAGACACACGCATGTACATAGACAAAAAACAAGAGTCTTGGCCCCAAATATTTCTAATGTACAAATCTCAACAATTGAGCTTTCTTCTTGTAAAATTCATTTGAGACATATCTATATTTACATAAAATCTGAATGACTTAAAGAGATACTTGTTCGTTACAAGGTGTCAATAGATAAAAAAGTCAATAAAAATGCAAAGGACCTGCTGTGTTTGTGCTCTTTGAATCAAAGTTTGTGTATAAAATGGTTATGAGAACAAGTCATTTCTTGTACGATACACACGGTAAATAATTCATGCCCTCGTCCTTCAATAGATCTTTTCCTTCCTCCCTGTAATGCAATACAGAATACAGGGAGAGCACCTGATACGCTCACTAAACTGGAGATGAGCTCATCCACTGAGATGCCAGAGCACCGGCGTCCTACGTGACTTTGGTCAGGTTGAGCAGTTCTTCCACCAAACAGCAGGGGGCAGAAGCGTCACGATCAGCACACAGAGCAATCCGACGCACAGACGCATGCATAATTGCACCCAAAGACAGCCTCCCATGTTTGCAGCACGGGGAAACTTGCATGCAGGTATTCAAGCAGCAGTTTTGCGCGTGCGTTCACATTTTGCTGCTGCTGACGTGCGCGCGCCGTCACACACCGAGCCGAAGCCGAACGACTAATGAAGGTGCTGCAGGCAAAGCACTAATATGGAACCGGGAGATTAGAATGTGCTCAGGGGGCCTCGCTCATACAAATACAGAGACATCAGAAGGAGGAGAGGAGATGGAAGTGTGCAAGTGAGGAATCGCATTAAAGAAGACAAAAATGGAAGAAGATAAAAAAGAAGCAAACTAGAGAAAGGGCACCTACAAAGAGAGGAGATGAAAAGAGCATGCAGAGCTATTTCCAACTGGCCGTCAGAGTGCAACGTTCGACGAAAGGAGAAGTGGAAGAAAACAAAACCCCAAGAAATAAACAGCAGAAAAAGAAAAGAAATCTGAAGGATGAGTGCTACATTTCAAATTGATAGGGTGGACTCCTTTCTCCCCGTCACAAAACGTCCCCGAGCCAAAATAAAAACAATTCCAAGCGTATCAAACAACACCGAGTTCTCTGCACTCAGTGTCCCGACGAGCGCGCTGCCAAACGGCACAAAGCGCTCCCTGCCTCATCCCACATGAGTGCGGCGCTCGAGGACATGGTGTTTCATTTCAACCTCATTACGATGCTAAAACTCCAGCCCGCGTCGGAGCATATCCAGAGCGCGCGCCCTTATAGCAGCGCTGGAATCAATGCTGCGCCTCTCATTAGCTTAGCATATTATTGGCTTTTCTTGAAGGAGCCCGGGCGGAGGGCACTGGAGGCCTCCGTTTAGTTTTTATTTATGCTCGCGATTTAAAAGCAGCTTAATTACACCGGGCTGCTGGTGCACACAACAGGTCCCTGCCCGGATGTCTGCCTCTGCCATGACGTTTGGATGGGAAATTAGGATGAGGGGTGAGAGCAATAGGAGGAGAACGGGATAAGAGAAAAACGCAAAGGGGGACAGACTGAGGAGGGGGGCAGAGAAAGAGAATAAGAAGAAAAAAGAGAGAAAGTGCACATGCACAATGGAAAACACTTCATTACTGCACTCTTGTTGCAATTACACTATTTACACAGCAACAAAGGAGGGTGGGCCTCTTAGGAGCACCTTCTCATTAACAACAGCACTGGAGGAGGAGCGGGGGAGTTGGGAGGTGGGAGTGGAGGTGTCATCTCTGTCATGGCCCAATCCAAAGCAGAACCCCATATGGATTAAATGGCATTTCACGCTCACTAAACCCATCCCTTCACTTAAACCACAGAAGAGTCAGCTCTGTCTGTCACTCCCCACACTTATAGAGATATAAAACAGAGAGCTGCCTTTTCATCTTCTTCCCTCTAGGAAGCAATTTGGACTCTTTCAGAGCACACGAGCACATGCAGTACCTTAGATATAAACGCAGTAGTGGCTCGGGAGTAATTTTGGTAACAGGATGCTGCCCACTGAAGCCTCACCTTGATTTCACTCATACACAGCTTCACCTGTGATGAGCACAGTCTTCACACCTCAACAGTCTTTGATTTGGTGCAGTCAGGAAGGCGATTCAGTTTTGGCTACTTTGGATCTGTACTCCAGGAGTGTGAAATTTAAATTAATCAGTGACTGCCGAGTGAGAGGGCAGACCCTCAAATTTAATTGAAGGATGTTTACATCCACTTCAGATGAACCATTATTGAACCGAAACGCCTTTTACGCTGAGCTTTGAGAATGTGGAGGCAGAGCCCAATTCGAAATGTTAACATAAAAAGCAGCTCTTCCCCACCTGGGGGTTGCCAAAGATCACAGGTGCATGAGGTCTTCTCTCAAACAGGGTTGTCAAAATTACATATCACCGTCCAGAGGCTGTGTGTGTGTTTATCCATAGATTTCCACACAGATTTCCACAGCATTCTAATTAAGGGGTTGAACGACTACACAGTCGACATTAACATGATAATAGTTGAGCTGACATCGACTAGTTGATGACATCATAGGAACAGAAGACGCAAAAAAAAGTCTATTATTTACAAAAAAAGAACAACAAAACATCGGGAGCATATATTTATGCTACTACCATTTATCATAATGCAAATATGTCACAGGAAAACCAAAACTGTTATTAAGCTGCTAAAGTTAGTTTTATTTAATCCACTAAATTAAAAAAAGGACTAAAATCGCAAAATAAAATTTGTTGCATGCTTTGAATAAATCCTAGCTTATGTTAGTTTATGTAAGCGTGTGAATTATAGCTGAACAGAATATGAGAATCGTGCTGCTGTTGTACGGTGTATTGTTTTGCACCATTAGATCATTTAGTGTACCGTCTGGCATTCGTTTAGTTTAGAAATCTTAGTTTATATATTAGATCTTTATTACTGTTTCTTTTTACACTTTATATTTTTGCCATTGTTTGATGTGACTGGGGCTCTGTGTACATAATTTCGTTCCATTACATGTACCACATGATGCGAATGACAATAAAGAATCTCGTGACTCTGAAAATAAACCACGCCGGCGGTGGTGGATTCTCCACTGGTGGTGGTGCGCGGTGCATGCCGGCTGTGGTGGATTCTCCGGTGTAGCGCACCCCTGTTTTTATTTTAAATTTAATTAGTGGATGAAGTAAAATGAAACTAAAAACCGGAGTTGGGCAGTGATGGGATCCCACCGTGGATTTAATAAAATAAAACTAAAACCAACAATCTTTAGTGAAATTCTTCCACACCGTTGATGAATTTCTACCTGTTTGGGAAGACTTTGCCTGCTCCTCGACTTCCATCTGCTTGGAAGAATCCGTGTTGTAGCCAGCAGCCCGGCGCTGATCATGTGACACAATCACAGACTGTGACTAGTCGATGTGAAATTTAAAAAAACTTGCGAGATGTCCTAGAATTGACTAGTCAACTAGTCTATTCAACTCATAATTCTAATAGGATTCAGGAAGTGAGTCAGTTCTTTATAACTGATATTGATATTGATCAAAGTCATGATGAGAGATGGATCTCCATGTTTCCAGCCTCAAGAAAGGACTGCCACATCTGACATATCCCTGAACGGATGTTCCCACCAACTACCTTGATCTTGCATCAGAGTAGTAGTTAGGGAAAGTTCTGCACACTTTCTTTCTGACTTGTGTAGACTAGCAGCACGCAGCGGGAGGGCAGCTGTTTTGTTGATACATGAAAGTGGGTGAGGAAGTAGGCTAGGGCTTCCAAGCAATTATAAAACCTGTTGGGAACCAGTAAACCTAGGTCATCATGTTTAATATTTGGTAGTGAGCACAACTGAGTCAATGTCTGCCTGAAGTTTCTGACTCATCAACAGACACATCTGTCTTTGTGATTCACTTTCAGGCCCGAACAGCCTCCATCATTAGTTTACTGTCACAACTTGTTTGTGAACCCTTACAAGAAACCATGAAAGGAAGACTTGGCCTTCTCTATACTTGGTAAATGCTGACAAACGTGATAAAGGAAGCAACATTTTCAGTGAAATCTCGCTTCTGTTGTACAGTATATCACATTTGGAGCTACAGTTTCATTGTTATTATAAGAAATACGTAAATTCTCCTGTATAACGAGTTAAATAATGTATGCTTCAAGCTTTGAAACCTGCACGGTGTGTTGGCTTTGAAGCATCTGGATACAGACATTATCTGAAAATTATTGCCATTTTCCAGCTGTTTAATGCACTGTTGCTTTTCTGTGGACTTTCTAATGATAGCACACTCAGTTCTTTATCCTCCCAGTCTTTAGATTCTGCCCAGATTAAAAAAAGATGAAGGCCTTTGCTGACCTGTAGCCATCGATGCAGCTGGCGTTGATGTAGTCCGAGCCCTCGACGCCACGGATGGGCTGCAGGCAGACACGAGTGGACTCAAAAGGCATGATGTTGACCAGGCGGTTCTTGAACTTGTTGCAGGGCAAGTTGGCGCTGATGAACCGTGACGTGTGAGCTTTGGAGTTGGCCAGTCTCTGTTTAATGAAAGATGGGGGAAAGTCAGACAGGGATAGAGATGAGGAGAAAAAAAAAAGACTTGAAGAAAACAAAAAAAGATTGAAGCTCTTTTCTGACAAGCCCTGATTTAGATTTAATGCTAAGTTCCTGTCACAACTAATACGAATCATCGGTACTGAAATTAAAAAATATTTTGTCATCATAATGGTCCATGAATTTATCACTTTTAGAATGGACCCTTTTATTATCAGGATGTGCATTTTTTAATTGATCCAAATTCTGCTGCTAGAGTTCTGATTAGTTACGGTAGTAGAAGAGCTCATTTATTTTTTTTAAACTTTAGCTTCTCTCCACAGGCTCCCTGATCAACTCTATCATATTATTTCTAACATGCAAAGCTGTCAACAACAACACTCTCTCTTATATTAAGGATTTTACTGTTCACAATTTTCCTAACTGAGCACTTTGGTCTCAGACTGCAGGTTTGCTTGTGGTTCTTAGAGTTTCTAAAAGTAGAACGGGAGGCAGAGCTTTCAGTTATCAGGCTCCTCATACGAACCAACTTCAGGTTTCTGTCCACGAGGCTGACACCTTGTCTGTTTTTAAGATTATACTTCCTTTGTTGATAAATCCTATAGTTAGGGTTGGCTTAGGTTTCCTGAGCTATCCTTTAGTTTTGACTTAAGACTTCTGGATGATATTTTTATCAAATGTCCTCACTCTGCAGCCATCTTTATCTTTCCTTTCCATGTTTGTACATGTGGCCATTAATGCATTTAACTTGTGATTTTCCTCCCATAAAGCCACAATTCTTCTGTCGCCTCTTCCCAGTCTTCTCAAACCTCAGCTAGAGGAGAGATACGACTGGTCATCCTGAGCCTGGACCTGCTGGAGATTTAATATTTTTAAAGAAGAGTTGTTCCTGTACACTGTCACCAACATGCTTGCTCAGCATGAGCGACAGCAACACAATGACGATTCTGACTTGTTTATATTGATGACGTTCACTAACTGACTTTTACAATGTACCCTTTGAGAAAATGAGAAGTGTAATTTGACTGTAATTGGATTTGAATTTGATTTATGACATGAACATAGTTTTTTATTAACTTGTATTGTGTCCTGAAATGACTTGTTGTGGATTGGTGCCATAAACGTAAAACAGAAACTAAATACTGTAAGGGGTTATATTGTAGATTACATTAGGCCCCAGAGTTTGTTTAGAGGGCTGTAGGCGTGACGAGGACAGCTCTGGCAGTAGACAGAGAACAGATGGACAACACAGGAGTGAGTATGAACAGTCAGGGTACTGCAGGAGGTTTTGTGTTAGTGTGCATGATGTGTCCAGACTGTATGGAGATGCAGACAACGGCCCGCATGTACGGTACAATCATTCTCTCACTCTTTCATTCTCTGTTGTTGGCAGGAGTGTAAATGCTATTATCACTTCAAACAGAATGGATCATGGTCATAAGAGGGCTAATGGCAGAGAAGTGCTGGGAGGAAAGTGTGTAATAACATCACAGTCGATGGCTATTGACAGAAAGGGTATGTGCGTGTGCGACGCGACCTTGAACACCAGCTGAGTGAGCGTGAAAGTGTCAGTCATTTTGTAATTGTCAGTGAGTAGGTGTGTTCACGTGTGTTTATTTAACCCTGAAACATGTGTCTACATGTGCTGAGGAAGCTGTGATGTCTCCGCATCAATGATATTAAGATAATGGGACAGTCCAGCAAAACTATAACTGAATTTAACCGTGGAAGGGTTGAATAATTTGACAGATTTATTTATTTATTTTTTGTAAATCCCTAATCAAACCTAACCATTGATTAGTGTTTGACTGTGTGCTGAGGTCACCTTGAACTCCAGCTCCATAGCGGTGACAGTCTCGCCAGGCGGGGGCTGGGTGAGTTTCTGGATGTGGGCGTATAGGTTGCGGGCTGGCACCTCCGTGTTGCCACAAGTCGCAGCCTCCAGAAGTGCCTCGTGGATGAAGATGTACTGATCCTCGGTCTGGACCATATAGTTCCTCTGGGCGCGCATGCACGTCACGTGGCCGTAAATGTCTACAGTCTTCTCGTGCTTCATGCGCTCCAGCATGGCATCAATCACAATGAAACAGCCAGTCCTGCCCACACCCGCACTGACAGACAGAGACAGAGGAGAGTAAATAACTGTTTTACTGTGTGCAGCACTCCAATGTGGTCAAAGAGCTGTTGAAATCAATACCTGAAATGCATCCTCACACGTTGATAATGTTGCTGCAACGTAAATTCCTCCACCAATAATGTGATTTTTTTTTCACTTATATGTTTGACGACTGACATTAAAATGTGCTGAAAGGTTAATGTTTGTAAATGTAACATTTAAAACTTGGCCTCTGCTTCAATTTTCTGCTGAGTAATGTTGCATTCAGTGTTTCACAAAAGTCATAATTGACCTCAAGAGCAGACAAACCTAAATACCTTTTATGTTTTTTATGTTTATGTTATGTTAAAAAATTATATATGAAGTAGTTCAATGTGTATTGTATTGGAGTTAGAAAATTAGAAAGAGTTATTCATTTTGTTCTGTTACTTGTAGATAATTATTGTTTGAACTGATTGTTTGAAAAAAGGAGCAGATATAATATTTTTTCTTCCTTCTGCTACCTTTCATTTTATATTTTGTATTCGTATCATTTATGGGAATGTTTGATATTGTATTTTAAATTGAATAAATTTATAAATAAAAATAAAATAAATAAATAAATATGCTGACGTGGCAGCTACAACTTATAGGACAGACTCAGGAAACACAAGGAACAGGACGAGGTCATACCCAACGATGCACCAACGACCAATGACACACAGACTCAGACTTAACATAATTAACGAGACAAATGCCAACACCTGTGGAGCGTCACAGGTGTAGGGAGACAGGGAATGATTGACAGCTAGAGCAGGACAAAACAACACAGCAGGGCACATCCCCACACTTTGTGCCCACCAATTGTTGCTTCAGCAGGGTACAAAATGGTTACCACTTTGCACGTAAAGTTACAAAGAAACAAATTAGGAACATTTAGATATATGCACCTTTTCTTCAGAAGCCAAATTTACAACCTTATCTAAAATTTATAACATACAAAATTCTGCTAATTAGGTTTTTTTTTTTTTCTCTTTCATGCTTGGAGGCGTGAAGGATCCCAGTGTTTCCAAGATGTTGGTAGAAGATTCTCCAAAAGAGAATCATGTGTTTTTAGTCAGAGCAGCAGTGTGATCCAGAGAGAGTAGATGAAGCATGTTCAAGCTTATCAGTCAGGTCGAGAGGATGAGGCTGAGTGGTTCCAGCTGATTGACGCTGATCAGAAGAACCAATAATTCACAAGAGGTAGGATACACGGCAGGCGGCTGAAAGAAAACGCAAAGAATATTTAAGTTTGACTTGGTCTTTGACTAAAGACAAATGCTTGTTTGGCTTTACGTTGACTTGACAGTGGTTGAGCCAGCACTCAACGTGGTCTGGCTTCAGTCTTTATGCTGTCTCTGCTCATCAAGCTGGTTACCAGAGCTGTGGTTAAATGTAAACACAGCTGCTTCTGCCTGAGGGGAACTGGTTAGCGACAGAGGAGAACCAGGAACTGGAATCCTCACACAAACAGTTTTCTTCATGTGTAAAGACAAAGGGGATTGTTGTTTTGGTTCGGTTTGACTCACAGAAACTGAGGTTATACTAAAAGTAAACCATGAAGGCCGGAATAAGAATAACAACAGCACAATCAAGCATGGCCTGATGATCAGCTGTAATGAATGCAGTCAGAGTTCACGTCACCGAGTCACATCACTGGGAAGAAGACCAAGGAGATGATCCTGGATTTCAGATGGAACAAACACACCTACACCCCCCACCAAACATATTAGAATCTGCAGTGGAAGTGGCTCTGTGCATCTGAATGATAACCTCACCTGGGGCAACAACTCCACCAGTCCGATCAAGAAAGGTCATCAGAGACTCTACTTCCTCAGGCGGCTGAGGCGAGCTGGTCTGAGTAGCTCAGTCCTCACCTCCTTCAACAGGTGTGCAGTGGAGAGCATCCTGTGCTCCAGCATCACTGAGGAACAGCTTCTACCCTGGGGTTGTTAGACTCATGAATATCTAACCAGGATAATCACGGGGGGGGGGGGGGGGCAACAAATAAATAAATAAATGCCACTTTAATTGGTGATATGTGATTTGT